>JAZKJV010001382.1:1200000-1501278 GCA_037367405.1 Ottelia alismoides
TGAATCGAATCGAGTCCAAAAGGGCTCGTTGCTTCGTGGGACCTGCATAGGAAGAACCAGGGGAACGAGGGCTATCTCCTCGACCCCGAATTTTGAAGCTTTGCAGCAAGGTAAGGTGAGGCGGAGGAGCTCCGGCGATAGGCGGAGGTGGAGCTCCGATTCGCAAGGACTGGGGGTCCTTGGTTGAACAAAAGTGATCGATAGATGGAGAATGCGATGGGGAACGAGGTGAGGTGTATATGGCGGTCGGAAGCAGTGAGTACCACGGTGAAGAAGTCGCTGGAGCGAAGCTCCGACGAACTTTGTTTTCGCTATTTTACGCTACTCTATTGAACTAGGAACTAAACTGAGCACGGGAACAAAAAGCTGGAATTAAAATCTACCTAAAACGTAATAAAGAATAGCTCTTTTACCTGGGGGCCACCAGGGAGCAGGACGGATGCCGGAGCTCCGCCGCGACAAAATTGATCCCTCCTCCGGCCGCGTCGCGTTGCTGAAATGCTCCCCCTGTCACGAGGAACCTCCCAGGAACTGAATCGAGGCTTTTGGGTGGATGGAAATTGGCCAAATTTGTGGAGGAGGTCGAGGGCTCTTATTTATAGACATTCTGGGCGCCCTACTTGGCCCGCATATTACGGCGAATGCAATGATCGTTTTCTCGATCCAACAAGCATGCGTGATAGATGGATGATCCCTCTACAGGTCTCGTGAAGGCAACGAGCGAGAATAAGGGACGAGACGCCCGGGAAAAATGGCGCAAGTCAAGGGAACAACAAGGTTCAGAGGCGTCAGGTCCCGATGGGACAGTTGACCAGAGGTCAACAAAGGCTGGCTCCTCATTGGTCCACATCGGCCGCAAAAGGACAAAATAGGCCCCTTTATTCTGAAATGAATTATTTAGCACAATAAATGATTTTATTATTTATTGCTTATAAAATAAAAAATGTGTATTAATTCATGTAGTATTTATTTATGATTTTTGTTTAATTTTTTTGATGTATTTTATTATGGTTTTATTTTAATAATGTATGTATGCATGTATTTACATGTATTTTATATATTTTATTTTTATTTTGTTTATTTTAGTTTATTATTTTATTGTCTTATTTTATAAATTTATAATTTATTTTTTGTGAGTGTGAGGGTATTTTTATTTAATTTTTATGAGTTGAATTTCATATTTAAATAAATAGGTACATATATATGTAGGTATACCTATAGGTAGTTTCCCTATATTTTATATATACTTAATTTATTTAATATATTTTCTTGGTTTTTATTTTGGATTTGTATTTTAATAAGTTATATGTAATATTTACGTTATTATAAAAATATAGATGAATAATGAAATCCCCTTTTATTTCATATACATATAGATAGCATAGTTATTTTGTCTATGTATCTTATAGACTTATTTTATTTTACAAATTCTTTTCGGTTTTCTTTTATTTTTAATATGTACATGTATTGTATACATTATTTACAAAATTCTAAAAATATTATTTTGTAAAAATAATGAACAATGAATAAATTGAATATTTTAATCAGGCAGATTGCACAATGAAGGCCAAAAACCTAACTTTTACAGATGAACTCCAAAAATTATGAAACCAAGTTCATTAAATAGTTCTTGGAAAGCTGTATACAAATAAAGGTGAGTTTGGGTGATTTGGAGTTTTTATTTGCAAGATATGGGTCTGTGAAGTTGAGATTTTGGCTTTTTATTCTGGGTATAAAATGTACACTGAGTATTATTTTTACACAAACTCAATTTTGTATTTTTATTTACATTATTATCTACAACTTTCATGTACAAAGTTTCTCTATTTGATGAATGAATAATTAGATACAAAATATGTGTAAAAAAATGCCTAAATAAATGAATAAATAAATAAGGTATTTATTGTACTCTTGGCCCTTATCTCCCCCTACTTTATTCCTTGTCGACCAATTCCATGCTGGCCTTGGTCTCGGGGTGCGGGTCATAAAATATTTGCAATATTTTATTCCTTTTTCTTTTCTTCTCTTTATTCTATATTTTGGCATTAAAAACCTTATTTTATGTACAATGAATGCAACAAATAATGAATGCTTTTATAGACAAATTAATGATATTTTCATGCATTTGCTAGGGTTTTTAAGGCCAAAATGATAGAATAAAGGTGATGAAATGGAGATTCATCTCCCCCTATACTTGCCTTTGCTAGTCCCTAGTGAATAGGGGTGCTTTCAGTGCAATGTATGTCTTTACAAAATCTGAATTTGGAGCTTCTGTCAGACTTTCGGTGTAGATGTGTGTGGAACCTGGTCGGGAACCAGCTTTAAAATACAACAGCCTTCGAGAGTCACAGAACTCGGTTCAACCCACCTCAATAGCCTGGTCAGAACTGGTCTACATCATACGCAAACCCTTATAACTATGAAGCTGACTTGTACAGTGTAAGTGATGGTGGCTCTCCCCAACTGAAATGACAAAGGAACTGACTTCTCCAGAATGACAACCCAATGATTCCCCAATCCAATAGCTCTTTCCTCGAGGAGCAAGGTATTCCCTTCTAAGTTCAAGTGGCAACCAGCTCAAGAGGAGGGGGTGAAGAGAAGAATGGACGGTAGCCAGTGTAGCTACCTATCCTAGGATGCAAGACCAGTGTAGCCAAGTCATCCAGCTGCAGGCTCACATATTTGACTTTGGAACTCAAGCTTGCTTATTGGCTTTACAACATATGCACATACTTTGCAGGCATTTTATTTTTGTACAGGCCTGACCTTTTTTTTTGAAGTACTATTCACAACAGCATTTACATAAGGAGATTTTCCTCTTGAGCCAGTAGACTATCCCTCTTTTGAAGCTTTATTGCAACCCACAATCTCCTGTCGTTAGACCTCATGGCTATTGAACCAGGTTGGGGTGCACTTCCCTCCCTAGACGAGGATGAATGTTTCCACCCGTGTGTGTCTCAGACTGGCAAATCCAACCCCCTCACCACTCCAACTGAGTTGAGCCAAGTGAGAGGTGCAAGTGTCCAAGTTAGGTCACGGTCGGCAAGAGTCATGCGTGCGTCTTGAAAAGTTCTAGTTAGTCAGTCGAGGTGACTTGAACCCATCCCTGATTTCTCAAAGAATTAAGTCTGCATAGACCTGAAGTGCCTTAAACCTAGTTCTCATGAGGTTCCAGTGCAGTTAAGTGTAATAAGGTCTAACCAAGCTCCAATTTTAGACTTTATTGGACTGATTCAATCATCAAGCTCACTCAAAAAGAATATGAATGGTATGCTCATGCTATGCATAATGAATGATGCAATTTTTCACAAAGAATTTACAAGAATCAAAGAATCTTTTTACAAAAAGAATTTTCGCAAATAAAAAGCTTGACACATACAAAAAGTACACACAATTATTTACACGGGCTTGCTGCTTTATTTACAAAATGTATGATTTTTTTGAAGACTTTACAGGTTTTAATGAAGTAATTTATTCAGATTGTATAGAAAGAATTTTATGTATTTTATTTACGAACTACAAGTATTTGTAATGATGCTTTTATTCCTCAGGTCTAGTTTGAAAATAATTTTGCAAACTATAGTACACGATAATTTTTGCAATCATTTACACACATTTGAAAGCTATTTTTGCAAAGATTTTTCACACTATATATACATTTTCCTCTATAGTTTTGACAAATATTTTTCAAAAACATTTGCACATAGGTTTTTCAAATCCTTTATTCCACACAAAGACAAAGTTTTTCAAACCAAACAATTTTACACAGGTTGAAAACATTTCACAGCAAAATCTCCAAACAGTCCACACTATTTTGAAATCATATTGTAAAGGTATTTAACCTGATTTATTAATCAATATATGCAAAAGAAAACTATATTTGATGTACACCATGGTTTTGGCTCTTATAAGCTTTATTTGGGATTATTGCTTATTTTTGTATGAGAGATTTTTGCGCAGAGTCCTCAGACTTATTCAAGAATCATTTTCAAAAGATTTTTGAAAACTATAGTCCAAACTAATTTGACAAACATGTTCACGTATTTGAAAATGATTTTACAAAGGTTTTTCACACAGGATAGATAGATTTTTCAAAGCAATTTGACAACCAAATTTTTCCAATCATTTGCACCCTAATTTTTACACATTTTTATTTCACTCAAAGAAAAGAAATTTTACAAACGAAACTTATTTTACAAAGGTTGAATACTTGTACACACTATTTTTCAAGAAATTTTCAAAAGATTTTTCAAAGAGAATATTTTGCGCAAAACGCTTTTCTTGACTTATTAATCAGTACAAGTACAAAGAGTCTGAGGAGCTCACAATCATCTTTTATTATTATGGAACTACTTATTACTTTTTAGATTGAGGTGATGTTTTATTTTTCAGTATGAGTTATGGCTTATAGTATATACATGGTATATACGACCCCCCTATACTTAGACTGAGCTATGTCCTCATAGGTCGAAGAGAAAAGCGAAGACATAACTCGTACTGAGTATAGACAAATCTAAAGAATATATGTGAATGAGAAATGAATGAATGAGAAGTTGACCGTCCCCCCTATACTTAGGATCAAATAATCCTAAGTATAGCAGACTGTACAAAAAGCAGAGAGGGTCAAGGGTGGGAATACACAGATCGTACTCAGATTGTCTCCCCCTATACTTAGTGTAAGGTACTCCTAAGTATAGACAAGAAGAGGAGACAATGGAGAGGATCGAAATAAAATGAAAAACTCGGGGTGCACATCCCCCTATACTTAGGACAAAGTACATCCTAAGTATGGAAAACTGTCTATAAGGGCGACGCCTTTTTGATACAAAAAGAAGATAGAAAAGGAAAAGAAGAAAAGAAGAAAAGAAGAAATTCATATAAACAGCTTTTGGGGTGCATCGTCTGAATCTTCTGATGCTGTCACTGTTGTGGATATGTCATCATGGTGCACGAACTGAATGGAGTTTACAATGGCCAAGAATATATCTGGTTCGAGTTAAGGCTTAAGGAGTTGACCATTGACGACGAATGGCTGTGCGTCAGGGGACAATTCTGATATGGCAATACTTCCATTGTCACGCACTTCACAAACTCGAAATGGCCCTATCCACTTACTCTTTAATTTGCCCGGGAAGATCCTGCATCAAATAACCACACCTTCTGTCCAACATCAAAGGTCTTTCGTCTGATGTGCCGGTCATGCCAGCGTTTCACATTCTCTTTGTACATTAATGTGTTATCGTATGCATAGTCTCGGAACTCCAAAAGTCTGTTCAGATCATCCTTTCTTTTCTGACCACTTTTGCGTGAGTCCAAATTGTAACTGTTAACTGCCCATAAAGACTTGTGAATTAATTCGACGGGCAAATGGTACGACTTCCCGTATACAAGACGATAGGGCGACATGCCCAAGGGAGACTTGTAGGCCCATAGGACCGAGTCCAAGAGTTGGGACCAGTCTTTTCTGTTTGGCCTGACAAGTTTCTGCAGGATAGTCTTGATTTCTCTATTTGATAATTCTGCCATGCCATTGGTCTGAGGATGGTAAGGAGATGTGACACGATGATCGATGTCGTACTCCTTCGTCAATTTCTTGACCTTTTTGTTAATGAAATGGCTACCCCCATCTGATATGAGAATTTTCGGTATCCCGAACCGCGAGATGATGTTCTTCTTCAGGAACTGACATACTGTTCGGCTGTCGGCGGCTCGAGCAAGGATAGCTTCAACCCAACGACTCATGTAATCGACGGCAAGAAGGATGTACTCAAAACCTTAACTGTTAGGGAAAGGTCCCATGAAGTCAGTGCCCCATGCATTGAAAACGTCTGCTATCTAAATGATTTTCAGGGGCATCGAATCTTTTGCAGTGAGTGTACCTTTCAATCTCTGACAGTCAATACATCGTTTGACAAATATGATGCATCCTTAAACAATGTGGGCCACCAGAACCCACACTGAAGTACTTTGGCTACCGTACAATCTCCAGAGTGATGTCCACCAGATTCGAGCGAGTGACAATGCTCGAGGACACTAGATTGCTCCTCCTGAGGGATGCACCTGCGCCAAATGCAATCCGCTCCTTCCCTGAATAAAAGAGGATCCTCCCATTGATAGAATCAGATGGTCGACATGAATTTGTTTTTCTGATTCTTCGTCCAATCCGATGGTGTTACCCCAGAGGCAAGGTAATTGACTATATCAGCATACCAAGGAAGAGAATCCACTGCTAAGATTGATTCGTCAGGAAAGGTTTCTGTAATGGGTGCACTGTTCAGAGGAGGTTCGTGCTGCTCAATTCTGGAGAGATGGTCTGCTACCACATTCTGAACTCCAGGCTTGTCCTTAATTTCGAGATCAAATTCCTGGAGGAGAAGGATCCATCGAATCAATCTCGGCTTGGCATCCTTCTTCTGCTGGAGGTACCGGATAGCAGAGTGGTCGGTAAAAATTGTGACTTTTGATCCAAGCAAATAGGATCTGAACTTCTCAAGGGCGAAAACCACAGCCAACAACTCTTTCTCTGTCATTGTATAATTTCTCTGTGCTTCATCTAATGTTCTGTTGGCTTAGTGAATGGCATAGGGCGCTTTCTCTTTCCTCTGCCCAAGAACAGTCCCGACTGCAAAGTCTGACGCATCGGTCATTATCTCAAAGGGAAGAGACCAGTCTGGCGGCTGTAGGATCGGAGCATGAGTAATAAGCTCCTTCAGCTGGTTGAAAGCAAGGAGAACCTACTGATCTACATTGAACTCAGTTTCCTTGCACAGAAGTTCTGTCAAAGCTCGGGCAATGCGACAGAAATCCTTGATGAATCGTCTGTAAAATCCCACATGCCACAGGAATGACCTTAAATTTTTCACTGTCTGAGGTGGCTGTAGATTTGCAATAACATCCACCTTCGTCGGGTCGACTTCCATGCCACGTTTGGAAAAGATGTGACCCAGCACGATGCCTTCAGTGACCATGAAGTGGCTCTTTTCCCATGAAAGCACTAAATTGACTTCCCGACACTTCTGAAGCACTCTGTCTAGGTGCTCAAGACAAGAATCAAAACTATCACCATAGACAGAGAAGTCGTCCATGAACACCTCGAGAAAACTGCCTACCATCTCGGCGAAGACTGCTAACATGCATCTTTGGAAGGTTGCAGGTGCATTGCATAATCCAAAGGGCATTCTCTTGAAGGCATAGGTGCCGAACGAGCAAGTGAAGGTAGTCTTCTCTTGATCTTCAGGGGCGATTGCCACTTGGTTGTACCCGGAATACCCATCCAAAAAGCAGAAGAACTCCTTGCCTGCTAGTCTTTCCAAAACTTGATCAATGAATGGCAAGGGGAAGTGGTCCTTCTTAGTTGCTGCATTAAGACGGCGGTAGTCAACACACACCTGCCAGGATGTTGGTACCCGAGTGGATATTTCCTCTCTTTTGTCATTTGTAACTACGGTAAGCCCGGATTTCTTTGGAACTACATGCAGTGGGCTTAACCATTTTGAGTCGGAGATGGGATAAATAAAGCCTGCATCACACCATTTCGTTATCTCTTTCATGACCACGTCCCAGAGGTTAGGGTTCAACCTTCTTTGGAATTCGCGGGACGGCTTGGCATCTTCTTCTAGATAGATGTGGTGCGAACACAAAGATGGATTTATCCCTCGGAGATCTGATACACACCAACCAAGTACCTTGCGGTTCTTTTCTAGAACCTCGAGAAGACGAGATTCTTGATCCGAATTAAGCCTGCTGCTGATGATGACCGGATACATTTGTTCTCCACCCGCAAGGAAAGCATACTTCAGGCCTACAGGAAGTGGCTTGAGTTCTGGTTTTGACCTGTCCAACTTGTCGGTCACTTCAGGTACTATGCTGGTGGTGGGATGTACTTCTTTGAAGGGGCTACCATCCTCATCATTCTGTTGAGATCCCAGTGATGTGTCGAACGGTTCTGCGCTAGGCTGATCGTGTTCGGTCTGGAGTGAATGATCAAAGAGACGCGCCTACATCTGAGAATCTGTCTCCCAGGAATCATCGGAGCATAGGATAACTGTGCTTTCCAAGTCCTCCTCAAGAGTGAGGATTTCTCGGGTCCATGAATCGTTCAATGACAAGAATGAATCTCTGATCTCAGCAATAAAGTCATAGTATGCTTCTGATGCTGCATGGCTCTCATCAGTCGTGGCGTTCGACTCTCTGCTCATGTTTACAGTGATTTGCTTGGCGTTCAAGCTAAATGTAATCTTGCCAGACCCGTAATCAACCACGGCACCTGAAGTACGTAAAAATGGTCGGTCAAGGATGATAGGGGTCTGGAGCAGAGGTGCTAGTGAGTCCATATCAAGGACTACAAAATCAGCTGGAAATTGCATCTCCTGCACTTTAACTACAACGTCTTCCAAAAGACCCCGAGGCCGCTTGATGGATCGATCAGCGAACTGAAGGATCATTCGTGTCTGCTTGAGCGGACCTAGCCCAAATTCATGAATTATTGATGATGGCAAAAGGTTGATGGAATACCCACTGTCGAGGAGAGTGCGCTCGAAGACCTGATCAAAAATCTCACAACTGATAAGAGGTGCTCCTGTGTCTTGCTTCTTCTGTGGGATGTTGCTGATGGCTGCCACAGCGGCCATGGATAGCACGTGCTTTTCTACATCTCTGCGTATGTTCTCCTGTGTTGGGCGACGCTTGTTGGTACATGCCTCCTTTAGTCCTTTCTTCACAGCTGGCATGTACTCCACGGCCTTCAATAAGGGAATCTCAACAGTCAACTTGTCTAGTATTTCCACAACTCCTGGATCAGACAATGCCTTTTTTTGTTTTGCAATTTTTTTGGATTTTTCTATTGCATGAGGAAAAGGAATATGTGCATCTCTAGCAGGAAAAATAGAGTTATTATTTACATCAAAATCATCGCCCATAGGATGTTGTACATCCGGACTACAAAAAGGAGTACAAACTGTATCCTGACATGCGGGTGCTGCAGGGCGAGCAAAAAGTGTAGCGTCTGCTTCGTCGGCTGGCGAGGGGTCGGCTGCTACTGGCGGCTCCTCCAATGCTGGCGCGGCTTCGCTTCGGCTGCAAACTTCTTTTTGTTATTTTGGATTTTGCTGATTTTTTTGTATTTTTAGCTGGGGATGCTGGAAATGCACGATGGATGGAATGGCTTCTCCTTCTTCTTCCTCCTCACCCGCCCATGTAGCTGGCACGGCTGATGCGGAAGATGACGATCCACCTGTTTCTTTATTCACCCCATTCTTGGTGACATGCGGAGGCAATGCCCTATCGCTCCTGAGAGTAACAACATTAGAATAAACAGTAATATCATTATCAGACACCGACAGGACATCACATTCTACCTGCTCTTTCTTTTTGAGGTTATTGGGGTTGGCCTCGACCTGAGCTGGAATGGTCGTTCTAGTGGCGGTCAAGTCGTCAAGCCTCTTGGTCATTTCCGCCAGCCCTTTGACAAGTTGGGCCAGACAATCCATGGTAGGGTTCACAGGGGGTACCTTGGTGGGTTCAGCGTGCAGACCACGCTGCTGTTGCATGGATGGGTGCGGAGGTTGTTGCTGGTGGTGCTGGGGTGGTGCAGGAAGTTGAAGTTGCTGATAAGAGGGGGGAGGATACTGTTGATACTGCTGAGGCGGGGCAGCCACATACTGATGAAACGACTGTGGATGGCGGTATTGCGGCCGCTGCTATGGCTGATTCTGCATCCATTGATTTGCATACTGGGGAGGCTGATGATACCGTTGATGAGGCTTAGAGGATTGCCCAAAACGACCACCCTGAGGTTGGTGGTATTGCCGGTTGGCAAGTGGCTGACCCTGGGGTTGTCCCATAGGACGGGTCGATTGTGCATCGTTGGTCCATACCCCGTTCACTTCCTGAATCAGGGGTGGTGGTGGGAAAACGGGATCAGGTCCTGAAAGAAACTCTGGTTGGTACACAACCATCTGCTGCTGCGGTTGGCCTTGGTCGGGCGCCTGCACGTAGTACACGTGATGGACTGCCGGTGGCTGCTGGCTCGGCTGAGGCTGATGCTGCGGTTGCTGCTCGTCCGTCTTCTCAGCTGGAGCTTCTGATGGTGTCGCCGACTGAACAGAGTTGATGGTGCCCACCAACAGTTCATAGTACTTGTTAATCTGATCAAGCTTGTCTAAATTCTGAGTCCTCTTCTCGATCACAACGAGTTTCTCAAGATCCTGTGATCTCTTCTCAATGATATCAACTTTAGAGAGATGGCCCCCGATGATACTGAGGTTGGAGCTCTCATCTCTCTCTGCCTCTTTGGACGTTGCCATGTGTACTTGTTTCTGGAGGATCTGGGGCTGCTTCTGATATGCCTTGGATGAAGAGAGGGCAGCCTCTCCTTCGGCCATTTCTTTGAATATCTGCCACACTACGTCTTCATCCTTGTTAAAGTGCGAACCCCCACTGATAACATGGGTTTTCCACGAGGGTCACCATGAATAATATAAAAGTGTTGTCGCTGAGGCGACCACTCATAGAAGACCAGTGTTAATCAACAATTAACCCACAATAAAAGAATAAAGTCAATTGAGTCCCAAAACAAATGTGAATTAATTTTTGTTACTCTACCATAAAATGTACAGTGACAAGTATGTAGAGGTCGAACCACAGAGAGCAATACAAAATGCAATAGCCTACATATATCTCAGAGTCATCCTTGTGAAGTGGGTTTTTTTATTTTTTATTTTTTTATTTTTTTATTTTTTTATTTTTGAATAATATAATTAAGTAATATATATATATATATAAAATATAAATAAATATGTATATATGTATACCCATAGAGGGTTAGAATATAGCTTATAATATATACTATATGTGTATATAGGTATATATAAGTATAAGTGTCATATAAATTATATATATATGTATATATATATATTTTAGGCAATACATACATATACATAAAGAGGCACTATAATATTTATAAAAATACTCAAAAATAGTCAAAAATTCAGAAATAAGGTCTTTTTGGGATTTTCATGATTTTTTACTGTTTTTGTGAATTTTGGGCATTTTTGAAAACATTTTTAGTATTTTTAAATAGCAAAATAGGAGCAAACAGTGGAATAGGGTCTGACTGTGATAAAAATAGACATTAAAAATAGCAATCAGTCTCAAAAATTTTCCACACTATTTTTCTAATAAAGATAATAAAATATAGCAGAAATAGGGACTGAGTTCATATTTTTCTGATTTTTCTTGAGTTTTTATATTTTTTTGAAGTTTTTGGGTATTTTTGGAATTTTATTTTCCTTTTGATATTTTTAGGGATTTTTGGACTGACACTAAAATAGGTCAAAATGCACCATAGGGATTTTTTTTGGAATTTTTCAAGGCATTTTCATTTTTTTTGGATTTTATAAGTTAGACAGTAAATAAAAGACATATTTTTGATTTTTAATAAAGGCAAAAGTGCAACAAAATTGAAAACTAAAAATAGGCCGTGCAAGAACAACCAAACAGGAGCTTAAGTCTATTTTTACAAGATTTTTCGAAGAAATATGAAGCATAAAATAAATAGATAAAGCATTCAAAAATTAAATGGCCTGGCAGGGGTATTTTTGCAAATAAAATATCTCTCAGGGGCATACATGCAAAAATCACAATAAAAATACACGTGAACTTTTATTTTCAGGACCATTTTGTAATTACAGAAACACGGCAGGGTTTACTTGCAATTTTCACGCGCCTCACGTGGTTGCTGCACGTGAGGCGCGGAAGGACTAAAATGTAAATCTAAAAACATCGAGGGTCCTTCTGTAAAACATACATTTTATTTACAATGTGACTTTTTATTTTTGGTATTAAACTATAAATACAAAAAGGCGGGGGCTAGATGTGAAATTTACCCCCAACTAAGGTGTGTCATCCAACGGCTGGACCTCGTCCACTTGCCACGCGTCGTGCTCCTGTCGGCCGATGGCGATTCGCAGATGAAGGCGGAGATTAGATCAGCCTCGCTGATCGAACGGTCGGTGCAGTGCTTCATCTGACGGCCCTGGTTCAATCTGGGCCGACTCCTTCGATCTGACGGTGCTGAAGCTGCCTGGAGGAACAAGGAAGAAGCTCGCCCCCGGCGAGCTTCGATCGGGCAGCTCAGGCTCCTCCGGGCAGCTTCCTCGCCTCTGACGCGCGCTGCTCGTAGATGATGACATCCCGCGTTGACTGATGGTGCTTTCATGGCTCCTGGGGGTCCGAGTCGATGGAGCGAGGTCGGAGAAGAAGGGGTCCCCCAGGAACCTCTCCCTGGTTCAATGCAAGCCCAGAGGGGCTCTATTCCTCGATGTACCTGCACAGGAAGAACCGCGGGCGAGAGAGCTATCTCCTCGACCCGGGGTTTTGAAGCTGCGATGCAAGATGAAGGTGGGCGGAGGGGCTCCGGCGAACGGCGGAGGAGGAGCCCCGATTCGCCTAGACCTAGGGTCCTGGGTTGAACAAATGGGTGCGATAGATGGAGAAGGCGTTGAGGTTTGAAATGGGATATTCGGGGCAGTCGGAGACAGTCGAGACAATGGTGGAGAAGTCGCCCGGCGAACTTCGAATTTTGATTTTTACGCTAAAGGGATTAACGAACAACTAATCTAACTACTGGAATGAAAGGCTAACATTAAAACTAACTAAAAAGGCATAAATGGACAGCTCTTATACCTGGGGGCCTCCAGGGAGCAGGGCGGACGCCGGAGCTCCGCCGTGTCAAAATTCTCCGTCCTCCGGCCGAGTTGAGGCGCTGGGTCACTCCCCCTGTCACGAGGAATGGTTCAGGAACAAGAACAAGGCGTTTGGGTGGAATGAAAATGGCCAATTTCGAGGAAGGAGGCGGAGCTACTTATTTATAAACATGGGTAAGGGACCTTATTAACCGGCGATTATTGATTGATCCAACGAATATCTAATTGATCTATGATTTTGGCGGGCATCATGGATGATCAGAGGACAAATCTTGTGAAGGAAGCGAGCCTGGATGATGGAAGGGATGGCCGCGAAAAATGGAGGAAAATCGGGGATTTGATAGTTCAGAGGCGCCAGGCAAGGGATGGGACAGTTGACCAGGGGGTCAACGAAGGCCGGCGCCTCATTGGGCCACGTCAGCCGCTACAAGACAAAACAGAAAATCTGATTGGAAATTGATTTATTTGACACCTTAAATGATTTTATTAATTTTTTCTTATAAAATGAAAAATGTGTATTATTTCATCTAGTATTTATTAATGATTTTTATTGAATTTTTCGAGGTGTTTTATTATGAGTGGTCGCCTCAACGACAACACTTTTATATTATTCATGGTGACCCTCGTGGAAAACCCCTGTTATCAGATGGCGCCGTTGCCGGGGATGGGACAGTTGACCAGGGGGTCAACGAAGGCCGGCGCCTCATTGGGCCACGTCAGCCGCTACAAGACAAAACAGAAAATCTGATTGGAAATTGATTTATTTGACCCCTTAAATGATTTTATTAATTTTTTCTTATAAAATGAAAAATGTGTATTATTTCATCTAGTATTTATTAATGATTTTTATTGAATTTTTCGAGGTGTTTTATTATAGTTTTATTTGAATAATGTGTGTATGTATGCATTTACATGTATTTTTGGGTATTTTATTTTTAATTTGTTTATTTTCTTTTATTATTTTATTGGCTTATTTTATAAATTTATAATTTATTTTTGTGAGTATAAAGGTATTTTTATTTGATTTTTAGGAGTTTATTTATATAAATAAATAAATAGGTATAAGTCTATGTAGGTGTCCTTATAGGTGTTTTACCTGTGTGTTTTGTATTCTTAATTTTTTTAATATATTTTCTTGATTTTTATTTTGGATTTACATTTTTAATGAGTTGTGTATAATGTATACATTATTATAGAAATATAAAAGAATAAAAGAATAAAAGAATCAAAGAATAAAAATCCTTTTTATTTATATATAGGTATATAGCATAGGTATTTTGTCTATGAATTTGTAGACTTATTTTATTTTACAAATTATTTTTGGTTTTCTTTTACTTTTAAGGTGTGTATGCATTATATACATCATTTACAAAATTCTAAAAATATGAATTTATAAAAATGATGAATATTGAATAAAAAGAATATTTTAATCAATCATATATACAAGAAGGGCCAAAAACCTAACTTCTGCATATGGGCTCCAAAAATTATGAAACCAATTTTATAAAATAGTTCTTGGAATGCTATATACAATTAAAAGTGAGTTTGGGTGATTTGAAGTTTTTATTTGCAAGATATGGGTCTGTGAAGTTGGGATTTTGGCTTTTTATTCTGTGTATGAAATGTACACTGAGTATTTTTTTTACACAAACTCAATTTTGTATTTTTAGTTACATTATTATCTACAACTTTCATGTACAAAGTTTCTTTATTTGGTGAATAAATAATCATGTACAAAATAGGTGTCAAAAATGCATAAATAAATGAATTAATAAATGATGTATTTATTGTACACTGGCCCTTATCTCCCCCTACTTTATTCCTTGTCGACCAATACCATGCTGGCCTTGGTCTCAGGGTTTGAGTCATAAAATATCTTCAATATTTTATTCCTTTTTCTTTTCTTCTCTTTATTCTATAATTTTGGCATTAAGAACCTTATTTAATGTGTAATTAATACAAGGAATCATGAATGCTATTATGTACAATTTGATGCTATTAACATGCATTTGCTGGGGTTTTTGAGGCCAAAATGACAGAATAAAGGTGATGAAATGGAGATTCATCACCCACATGCTGCGTCAACGAGCCTTTGGCTCTCGATGTTCAGTCCCCCAAAGAAATGCTGGACCAAGCTGGTCTTCGGAATCTCATGATGGGGACAATTCTCCTGCAGATCGGTGAATCTCGCCCATGCTTCGTGTACTGACTCCTGGGCTCCTTGGGAGAAATTACTAATTCGGGCTCGCATCTGGTTGAGCCGACCGAGAGGGTAATACTTATGCAGGAAAGCTGACTTCAGCTCCTCCCAGGTCGTCACAACCTTCCCCAGGTGGTTGACCCAATAGAGGGCCATGTCTTGTAAGCAGAAGGGGAACGCCAGCATTTTGACAATGTCCAAAGGGACATTGGGATAATGAGTGGTGCAACAAATGCGTGAGAATTGCTGCAGGTGAATGTACGGCTCTTCACTAGTGTTTCCATGGAATGCAGGGAGAAGAGCAATGAACTTGGGTTTCAGCTCAAAGTGAGCGTGTACCGGTGGAATGAGGATCCACTCGGTCATCTGGCTGTCTCCCGGATTGTACGTCTCTTTAAGTGTAGGCTTGGGTGGTGGTGGGAATTCTGGATCGTCATTGTTAGGCCCACCACCACCTCCACCTCCACCTCCACCTTCTCTTCTGCCTCCTCCTCCCTCGTCTCGGTTCATCATATCGTTCAACGTATCCTGAAATGTTGTCTGCGTGAGGGCCTGCTCGATCAGCTGCTGTTGGATGGCCTGGATAGACGCCAGTAGTTATGCATTGACTTGATTATGGTCTGGCATATGTCCTTCTGGTTGGGGCAGCTGCTGACCCTTGCCCTTTCCTTGGGGAGCCAAATCGGGGTCTGAGTCGGACGAAATGAACTCCGGAGTAGTCTCCAGGGCTCGCTCTGTCTTCTATCTGCAGAATGAGATAGTCCAAATCAGCCCACTTGCAATATTGTTCAGCTGTCATGATGAAGCTGGAATTCAGGTCAACCCCAGCATGTTGTGAACGGAAAAGGATGTGGACTGTAATCGACTTCCATTCACAACGGCGAAAGCGGGAAAAAAAGTGATCCCAGTTTATTGTGTGGTCAAGAGAAAGGTAGAAAACGAGGAGTCTGGAGATCGATCCGCAAAGTCCGGATCGGGTTCTCGGGAATCGCCTCGAATTTATTGGCGGAGTTGAGTTCATGGAATCGATGTGGGTGTCGGCGAGGTCCCGGCGGAAACCATCCATGGATCAACTTCGCGAAGCACAAAAGCGGGTTGGATGTTGGAAGAAGGATACGATGGTCAACGAGGAATAAAAGGAGTGCAAAACAGTAGAAAGGCTCGGCTGAGCGGGGTGGTCAAAGGAGAATGACATAACAAAATTTTGCACAAAGGCGCGGGACTCGATCTTTGAACCTTAATCTAGATCCATACAAATGCAATACAAAATTGGGTTCACCAACTCACGCCATGTGAAGCCGTAAAGGTTCGGCTATTTATTATCTTTTCATTTTTAGAGTTGTGATTTCAGGAAAATCTTTTAACAAGTCCTTAGTACACTACCCTATAGGAGAGAGAGTACTGCCAGAAGAGTATCTCGTACTCGTCCTCCTCCTGTGTAACCTGTAGTCTGTACTTTTTGAGGTCCTTGTAACTCTTCCTGGATCCCTACTCAGCCAAAGAAATAGAGAGAGGAAGCCGATAGGCGAAACCGCTACTTCGGTTCTTGCTCGCAACGGAATCACCCATGAGCGTACAAGAACCTACTCGGACGCAGGACGATGAGACAGACACCCTCCTGAAGGCGTGGCCTATGCTCAATACTTCGAACAGGGTCGATGCTCTACACAACAGAGAGTCATCGTTGGTGACCAAGTCCTACTCGCCTACGTACGTTAGAAGCACCATTACTTCAGAAATCCAGGCGATACACAAGGCAGTTGCAGACTGGGTTTTTGGCTCTAATCCTTATGGGGTCGCACTCGCTCAAGGGAGTAGGGTTTTGGTCCCCCTCCAAGGTACCTGAAAACAATGAGGGCTTTATGAACCCGCTACAATGATAGTCCATTACAGATTTTAACTAAGGTCAAAGTTTATTTAGCAGTCCCCTTGTTTTATTTTTTTGGATTTTCACTTTTTTGAGTCTGTTTTCATACCAGTGCCTAACGTTTTTGTAGATTCTCATTTAAGTCCTAGATGCTCAAAATCAGAGGGAGATAGCGGAAAAGCCGTGCAAGTGGTTCCATGATGGAAATCTCACCATTGAACCGAATGATGCATGCTGAGTTAGAAGACTTACAGTGCATCCCAGCTCTCTCCATGTGGTATGCAAAACAGAATTTTTAAACCTATCTACATGTCGGTATGCAAGACACAAAATCGCCCTAAACATTAGCTGCTATTAGCGTGAAGAACCGTAAGTCGTTCATTCATCTTTAGCCTAAAAAGTCCGGTCTTGGCTCACCCCTCCTCTACCCAACACACTTGAGTTAGGAGATAGCGCTTTGTGGGGCTCGCTGTGGCACAGGGGCTAAGAGACAAATGAACGGCTTGTTTAAGTTTGACTAGATCCATACGAAGTATACTATAGGAACATGCATTCTTATTAATGTTTGGACCTAGCTACCGAGTCAAGCAACCTATATCTAGGGGCTCCAAGCACACAAAACAAGGTATAATAAAGGCGGAAAGCTCAAAACTTCGGGAAACAAAGAAAAGAAAGCGATGGATAACTCGAAAAACCACGATGAGGCCCCCAGGTGAACAATCACCCAGGCACTGGACCTCATTGTGAAGAGTAGAGTCCTGTTAATTACATGCCAAAATATCTCTCTCACCATAAATTACAAAAAATAATCCTAATTGCTTGAAGCATATCTAATTCCCATCTCCTTGCATCCTTGGTGCTCTCTCCAGTTGGTCATGAAGTGAAGACCAACCTCCTCCAAGCTCGGCTGCCTTGGCTTCCTAAGAAACCATCCTCGCGTGACGGACCCTCGCAACAAAGTCACAAAGAGATTGAATTAGTATAAGCTTAATAAATGAAATAAAGCAGATAGGAATTAATCACAATAAATAAATCAATCAAACAAGGTGATCAATTGCAAAAGAATCATCTGCTCATAAAATCAATGATAAATAACGACAAAGTATAAAAGGCTACGCTCATTGCTCCTCGACAACGGCGCCATCTAATGGACCCAGATGATTAAGCAGTCTTGTGTTCCACACAAGGCGGGAACACAGGGAACACAGTCGAAGTGTTGACCACTCAAAATCCGAGGTTAATTAGAAATTAACCCACATGAAAGAATAAATTAATTAAGGCCCAAAATTAGTGAATTAACATTTAACTCTACCACAAAATGCATAGTGAATAAGCATGCAGAGGTCGAACCACAGAGAGCAATACAAAAATGAGGCAGCCTATGATGTTCATGTACAACAGAGTCATCCTTATATGAATCCTATTTTTTGTGGGTTTTTTTCTTTTTTTGTTATATTATTTTTTTATTAATATATATATGTTATTTAATATTATATATTTATATATATTTATATATATAATTTATAGAATATAGATATATAAAGATATACACCCATAAAGGGTATGTATAGAGAATATAATACATATATATAGATAGATTATATATATTATATATTTTTTTATATATATTTTTAATTTTATATTTTGATTTTTTTTAATTTTCAGATTTTTATTCATAAATATATATATTTAAATTTTATTTTTCAATATTGGAATGTATATACAATGTAGTGAGAGGGGTGATATAATATTTATAAAAATATACAAAAATGCTCAAAAATGCAGAAATAAACTATTTTTGGTCTTTTTATAAATTTTTACTATTTTTGTGATTTTTAGGTATTTTTCAGAATCTTTTTGGTATTTTTAAAAGGGAAAATAAAGGAAAACATGGACTTAAACTACTGGACAGAGTTGAAATGAGGTCTAAAAATAGCAAATGACAACCAAAAATTCTCAAATCAATTTTAAGTTGTAGATAATAAAAGAAGGAAACTATAGAAACTTAATTTGTATTTTTGGGATTTTTCTAGGATTTTTTAGATTTTTCTGAAGTTTTTAAAGGTTTTCTTATTTTTAGGGTTTTTGTTTTGAGTTTTTTAGTGATTTTTTGGAATTTTTCGAGGTAATTTACTATTTTTTTGGTATTTTCCAAGCTAGACAGTAGATAAAATGCATGTTTTTGATTTTTAATAAATGCAAAAATGCAACAAAAATGAAAACAAAAAATATGGCGTGCAAGAGCAAGCTAACAGGAGCTCATATTAATTTTTGTAGAAATTTTTAAGTTAATATGATGCATGAAATAAATGGAACAAATAAGCACAAATATATGATCTGGCAGGGGTATTTTTGCAAATAAAAATAAAGACAGGGGCTGTAGTGCAAAAACACCAAAAATATTACACTCGGTCTGCAATTTTAAGGGCTAAAATGAAATACAAAACCCGCCAGGGACCCCCGCGCAAAATAACCATCACATGGGACTACACGTGATCCGCACCCACAGGGACCAAAAAGTAATTTCAGAAAGTTCAAGGTCCTTAACACAAATTTTCACAAAAATATTACACCTAAAAATTTATTTTATGGACTAAAGACAAATATACAAACGTACAGGGGGTCTTGTGCAATTTAGCCACCTCACGTGGGACTGCACGTGAGGTGACGTGGATTGGACCTAGAAGTAATATCACAAATGTACAGGGAGGCCCATGCAAAATGTCCAAAATAAAATGTACTTCGATTTTTATTTACAGGGCTAAACAATAAATACAAAAACATTGGGGTGAAGATCTGCAAATTACCCCTAAGTGTGCGCTGGTGGACGGCGATGATGCTCTCACTTGGACACGCATCGTGCATCCAACGGCTTGTACCGCTTCGCCGATGAAGGGTTGAGATTAGATCAACCTCGCTGATCTGACGGTGATGGCCACGCTTCATCTGACGGTTCTCGTTCAATCTGGGGCGCTCCTCCTGATCGGACGACGATGAAGGGGTCTGGAGGAACAGGGGAAGAACTCGCGCCAGGCGAGCTTCGATCTTGGAGCATGGGCTCCTCCAGCCCTCTTCCTCACGTCTGAGGTATTCTGGTCGTAGCTGGAGGCGTTCCGCGTCTGCCGGTGGTCTTCGCATGGCTCCTGGAGGTCCAAGGAGGTCAGGCGAGGTCGATGAAGGCCGGGACCTCCAGGAGCCTCTTCCTGAATCGAATCGAGTCCAAAAGGGCTCGTTGCTTCGTGGGACCTGTATAGGAAGAACCAATGGAACATGGGCTATCTCCTCAACCCCAAATTTTGAAGCTTTGCAGCAAGGTAAGGTGAGGCGGAGGAGATCCGGCGATACGCGGAGGTGGAGCTCTGATTCGCAAGGACTGGGGGTCCTTGGTTGAACAAAAGTGATCGATAGATGGAGAATGCGATGGGGAACGAGGTGAGGTGTATATGGCGGTCGGAAGCAGTGAGTATCACGGTGAAGAAGTCACCGGAGCGGAGCTCCGACGAACTTCGTTTTCGCTATTTTACGCTACTCTATTGAACTTGGAACTAAACTGAGCACGGGAATGAAAAGCTGGAATTAAAATCTACCTAAAACGCAATAAAGAACAGCTCTTATACCTGGGGGCCACCAGGGAGCAGGACGGACGCCAGAGCTCCGTCGCGACAAAATTGATCCCTCCTCCGGCCGCGTCGCGTTGCTGAAATGCTCCCCCTGTCACAAGGAACCTCCCAGGAACTGTATCGAGGCTTTTGGGTGGATGGAAATTGGCCAAATTTGTGGAGGAGGTCGAGAGCTCTTATTTATAGACATTCTGGGCGCCCTACTTAGCCCGCATATTCCGGCGAATGCAATGATCGTTTTCTCGATCCAACAAGCATGTGTGATAGATGGATGATCCCTCTACAGGTCTCGTGAAGGCGGCGAGCGAGAATAAGGGATGAGATGCTCGGGAAAAATGGCGCAAGTCAAGGGAACAACAAGGTTCAGAGGCGCCAGGTGCCGATGGGACAGTTGACCAGAGGTCAACAAAGGCTGGCTCCCCATTGGTCCACATCGGCCGCAAAAGGACAAAATAGGCCCCTTTATTCTGAAATGCATTATTTAGCATAATAAATGATTTTATTATTTTTTGCTTATAAAACAAAAAATGTGTATTAATTCATGTTGTATTTATTTATAATTTTTATTTAATTTTTTGATGTATTTTATTATGGTTTTATTTTAATAATGTATGTATGCATGTATTTACATGTATTTTGTATATTTTATTTTTATTTTGTTTATTTTTTTATTATTTTATTATCTTATTTTATAAATTTATAATTTATTTTTTGTGAGTGTGAGGGTATTTTTATTTAATTTTTATGAGTTGATTTTCATATTTAAATAAATAGGTACATATATATGTAGGTATACCTATAGGTAGTTTACCTATATTTTATATATACTTAATTTATTTAATGTATTTTCTTGGTTTTTATTTTGGATTTGTATTTTTAATAAGTTATATGTAATATTTACATTATTATAAAAATATAGATGAATAATGAAATCCCCTTTTATTTTATATACATATAGATAGCATAGGTATTTTTTCTATGTATCTTATAAACTTATTTTATTTTACAAATTCTTTTTGTTTTCTTTTAATTTCAATATGTACATGTATTGTATACATTCTTTACAAAACTCTAAAAATATAATTTTGAAAAAATAATGAACAATGAATAAATTGAATATTTTAATCAGGCGGATTGCACATTGAAGGCCAAAAACCTAACTTTTACAGATGAACTCCAAAAATTATGAAACCAAGTTCATTAAATAGTTCTTGGAAAGCTATATACAATTAAAGATGAGTTTGGGTGATTTGGAGTTTTTATTTGCAAGATATGGGTTTGTGAAGTTGAGATTTTGGCTTTTTATTCTGGGTATAAAATGTACACTGAGTATTATTTTTACACAAACTCAATTTTGTATTTTTATTTACATTATTATCTACAACTTCATGTACAAAGTTGCTCTATTTGATGAATGAATAATTAGATACAAAATAGGTGTCAAAAATGCCTAAATAAATGAATAAATAAATGAGGTATTTATTGTACTCTTGACCCTTATCTCCCCCTACTTTATTCCTTGTCGACCAATTCCATGATGGCCTTGGTCTCGGGGTGCGGGTCATAAAATATTTGCAATATTTTATTCCTTTTTCTTTTCTTTTCTTTATTCTATATTTTGGCATTAAAAACCTTATTTTATGTACAATGAATGCAGCAAATAATGAATGCTTTTATAGACAAATTAATGCTATTTTCATGCATTTGCTGGGGGTTTTTAAGGCCAAAATGATAGAATAAAGGTGATGAAATGGAGATTCATCACCGGTTGAGATGCACTTCCCTCCCTAAAGGAAGACAGATGCTCTCACTAGTTGTTACACACCCATGTGCTACCCCAAGCCAAAGGATTCTGCCCCCTCACCACCTCCTCCATGAAGAGCTATGTGTAGAGTGCTTTTCCAAGTCAAGGCCCCTATCTAGAAGAATCATGTGTGCGTTGTTAAGGTCCTACTTAGACCAATCAAGATGACATGTGAACATAGTCTTGTGGACTCAAAGAATTATGTCGCTAGGACCTGAAAAGTTTCAACTCCAATTCCTATAAGGTTCCTCTGAAATTAAGTGGATAAAGGTCTTACACAAGTTCCATTCTTCAATTTTATTCCAACTAGTTTAAATGTCAATACTATTCAGAAAAAATGCATATGCACATGCAAGGAATATTTACAAAACATTTGAAAATAAAGGAAAAGACAAGAAATTTTTTAAAAAGTCTTTCAAAGCAATTTTCACATTTTGTGGTATTTTTAATAAGAAAGAAAAGAAAAAAAGTTTTTACAAATATTTACAAGAATATGTACATAGTTATAAGGGTCTTACTTACAAGTTTCATATAACATTTTTACAGGTGCATTTTATCTACAAGAATTTTATAAAGGGATTTTATACACAGGAGTTTATATACAAAGTCTACAAATAAGTATAGGCTTTATTACTTGATATACCCATAATTTATAACCCATGTGACAAAATATTTTATAAAAATTTGTATGAAAATAATTTTTATAAAGGTTTCTACAAACAATTTTACAAAAAAATTGCAAAAGTTTTTACCCAAAATTTACATACATTTTTGCAAACATTTTCAAAAATATGTATATACTAATTTTATAAATAATAGCCATGTTATTAACCCCAAAGTACGAGTTATGGCTAAAGTATATATACAATATATACGACACCCCCTATACTTAGCTCGAACAATGTCCTCAGAGTGATCAGAGAGCGACAAAGGAAGACATAACTCGTGCTAACTATAGAGAAGTGAAAAGAATCCTATACTGCAACGACTCAAAGAATGAAGGAATTGAATAGAAGTCAGTGATCCCTCCTATACTTAAGATCAAATAATCCAAAGTATAAAAGATCATACAAAAGGGGAATACCGAGGAAGAGAATGTACATGAAATCAACGACTCGACTTGTCCCCCCCATACTTAGAGTGAAAGATCCCTAAGTACAGAAAAGAATATCAATAGTTGAGGGACATGTGAGTGTGAAATCAAAGAAACGAAACAAATATTACCTCCCATATACTTAAAGTCGGATGTCCCTGAGTATAGACAACAAAACAGAGGTAATAGGATGAACCGATATATGAACAACACAAGTTTAACACCCCCCCCATACTTAGGATAAAGTGCATCCTAAGTATAGCAAAAATCATATGATGAGGCATGGAGTGTTAAACAAAACGGGTGAATGAATGAATGAATATAGACAACACAGATATACAGAGAGGCGGAAAGAAGTGTAACTTAGGTATGAGATGCATAAGATGAGAGTTAAAGAACACATCTCATACAAAATGAATAGGGGCAACATCAATGGTCAATGGATCATGATCAAGAAAGGGCTTCTGGCGTTGACTGTTGTCTTGAAAGTTGGACTCAGAAGACAACTCAGATATGTCAATATTGTTGTTGTCATGCACCTTTCTGACGAAGTATGGTCCCTTCCATTTGCCTTATAATTTCCTTAGAAATAATCTCAGTATAGTACCAAATAGCCATACTCTCTGATCTGGCTCAAACTGCTTATGAGTTATGACTGATATGTGAATCATGCCATATCTTCACTCTATCCTTATATTGTAGGCTACTTGAAAAGGTTGTATCTCTAAGCTCCTCTTGAACTGCCAACTCCGCTCTCCTATGATCTCCTACACTCTCAAGATCCAACAATATCTCTGTTGTCCAACCTTGTGGAATTTTCTTGGCAACAACATAGTTCACAATTTCAACATATCATGTGAGCGAGGTGATAGAAAGAATCGCCTCATCTGGGAATGTCTCAGTAATAGGTGTGGTATTCTCAGAATCCTCAAGATGCTCTAGTCGAAATAGGTGATCCGCTACCACATTCTTGACTTCAGATTTATCCTTAATCTCTATATCAAACTCCTGAAGTAGAAGGATCTATCTCGTCAAATGTGCCTTGACATCCTTCTTAGCCATTAAGTATCGGATGGCGGTGTGATCTGTATAGATAGTCACTCTAGATCCGAGAATATAAGATCAAAACTTATCCAAAGCAAAGACTATGGCTAGCATCTCCTTCTCTGTAATAGTATAATTCCATTGGGCGGCATCCAAAGTCCTTATAGCAAGTAGTGTATGGCAAAAGGCAATTCATCCCTCCTTCATCCTAGCACAACTATTATGGCAAAACCAGAATGGCGTCGTTGCCGGAGAGCACGACTAGGTAGTATCTTTGTCCTTTTGTTTGTTTATTTCTTAGTTTATTATTCTCTTTATTTTCATTTATTTGTTTATACTTTCTATAACTGTCTATGACACTCTTTCTGTTTCAACTTTGTTGTGAGGGCCCGTGGAGCGAGAGTGGTTATCTTCTAAGAACCAACACACCCTAGCGAGGCAGAGGCCAGTCGTTTTGCACCGACCGATAGAAGAGAGCATCCAAGGAGGAGTAGGAGGCAGTTGTAGATTTTAGCTTCGTTTTAGTGTCATTATTTTTGCATAAACTTGTAATTATTTCAAGAGAACTTCTGATACTCTTATTTGGCGTCTGTTTTGCCGAGTGTTGGTGCACTCAGGGGACCTCACCAAATTTTCTTCGCAGTTTTCATCGACTTTGTTTTATTTTGTTTTCTGTGTGCGAGCCTAAGACTTTGGATTTTATTTGGTTGAGACAGGTAGTGATTAGGTCCAAACACCTAAAAGAATATATGTTCATATAGAATCGAATGAACTTAGTCAAATAAATTGCTAGTGATTAGGTTCAAACACCTAAAAGAATATCTGTTCCTATAGAATTCAATGGACTTAGTCAAATAAATTGGTAATCATTTGGATTTGAGATCGTGTATTGTGAGAGATCGCATACAACGCTATCAGGACCTGTTGTGGCGGGCACCGAACGACCTCCAAGACCGGACCTTGGTCTCGTTTATGGATAGTTAGCACCTCGTTCTTCCTATAACAAGAGCTACTATTTAGGGCAGTTTCTTCATGCATCATATAGGTAGTTTATTTTTTGTCTTTAAATTTATGCATGGATCATATTGCATGTGGACTGCCGGAACAAGGTACACGTTCTATCTCATGCATGCATCATTGATTTCATCGTGCATCAGCTTTTCCGCCTTCCTCCCACTATTTTCTTAGACTTAGGAATAAAAGGAAATCAGAAAATTTGTTAGATGCGTCTTTATTTAAAAATTCAAAAAAAGTGTTAACTCAACAAAATCAGGTTTGCTAAATAAACTCGACCATAAATAAACATAAAGATCACATCCATTGTTTTAGGGGGAGTAACCCCCTCATTATTTGAATTTACTTACAGAGTGAGTGAGAGACGAACACTAGGATAGAGCCACGTCAGGATTCTTTGTTAGACTACTGATTCTATACAAAAATGATTAGCTACTTCTCAGCGAGGGAATACAGGTAGCCGGTCAACGGTCTATGTTTCCTTAGCAAAGTGGGTGGTTTAAAAGACCTACGTAAGGCTCTGTCCTTAAGTAACGGGTAGCCTATTAACGGTCCGTACTTACACCTATACTGGTTGAAAGTAGGTGCAACTAGCCGTAAGAATTCGGGCCAGTCTTTAGAGAAATACTAGCACCTAACAACTTGCTAACTCTGTTCTAAGACTGCATTATCACCTAACTCTAAAACAAAAAAGATTCACGACCGAGCTTTCATGGTCATCATTGCGTCGAGTTGGTGAATTAGGAGTTTGATTTCTCATATTTGTTTTCAGTCTAGATCTATTCTTCCCTACTCCCCCACATCACGATGATGGCCAGATGGTCTCTTAGGCTACCTTTGATGGCACCGCTTCACAGCACACATATTCATTCATCTAGGGAGGTTCCCGAGAGCTCATATCCACTCTCGGAAACTGAGTATTCCATCTCCTTTTTCTTTGACCTTCCCCACCCATCACATGAGGTACAACAACCAGAGCTGTCAGAGCAGGTATTTGCAGATTTGGTTACACCCGAGGTCCGCTCTTTTTCCTTCTCAAAGTCCAATGAGATGGCCCAAGAGCGGAGAGATGATGAGCAGTCAGACATTCGTGATGTTTTTGATGAGGCAGCGATCAACAACACCCTCTTGGCATCCCTAAAGGCGATGCAACGACAGATCCGGGACCAGGGATTACTCTTGACAGAGGTGAGGAGGGAGTTGACTCAGATGCGAAATGGGCGAGTAGATGCGAGAGATGGCAGACCTGATGCTGGAGAGATTCCTAGACATGAGGACCAAACCGATGAAATACGCTAGGGGGAGGCTCATGATACACAGAGACCCTTGCGCAACATGAGAGCGTTGCGCAACCCTGGTGCGGCACTCGCCCACAAATGTATTCAGCTGCTAGTCAATCTTGGTGATTTTGAGCTACGGCCCCAGACGATTCAGTTGTTGCCCAAGTTCCATGGGCATGCCATCTAGGAGTCCTATCTACATCTCCAAGAGTTTGAGTTGATTTGCAGCACAATCCACGACAGATTTGTGGACGAGGACGCGGTCGAGCTAATTGCCTTCCCATTTTCCTTGATTGACAGAGCATCCTACTGGTTGAAGCACTTGGGGAGAAGTATCACCACCTCGGAGCAGTTGAGGATCGAGTACCTCAATAAGTACTATCCACTTGGTCAGACGAGTGCAGCGCGAGCCATGATCAAAAATTTCACCATGATCCTAAATGAACAGTTCCATGAGGATTGGGATCGTTTTAGATATCTCATTGACAGGTGTCCACATCACAACATCAACAAGCCCAATTTAGTCCAGAGTTTCTTTTGTGGGCTGACACCTGAGCTGCATGGTTTAGTCAATGCCTCTTGTGGAGGTATGGGCCATCTATGAGGAATAGATGGCTGAAAATTACACTGTGATGACCATGCTCATGTCTACACTCATGGGAAGCCATCCCCCGGAATTGCCTCACCACAGAGTTGCACACATAGAAGCTGGTCCATCGTCATCTTCTACAGCTGCAGCATTAGCAGAGTCATCAGCGACAAACATGGGCATCATTAGCTAGAAGTTGGATCACATGGAGATTATAGAGAAGAAGACATGTCAGGGACTAGACAAGCTTAACAGGAATGACGAGTTGGCCCAGACTTTGAGTGACCTCAAGACACAGATCATGTGCATCCAAGAGGCACAGACGACTTCTACACTATAGTCTAGGTCACATGCTAATCAGGGGAGCCGATCATTACAACCATCCGCCTCATACAGACATGTTCACCATATTCGGGCGGAGCACATTCAGTCACCCCCCAGTAACAGTTGCCGCCTCCACCACCTGCACCAAACACATAGATGGCAGTATATCGGAGTGATCAACCCTTGGCATCCCTTCCCCCACCTTTGCACGAGCCGATAGAGATGTTGATGGAAGTCAACATGATTTGGTATGGCCAGTACCAGTAGCAACCCGATATCCTTCGGGATCACTCGGGGATCAGATGGTCCATTGGAGGTGCTCAGTTCTAGAAGTAGCCTCCGGCACAGTCAGGGTAGGGTACCCAGTAGTAGCAACCCTAGTACTCCCAGCACATCGTTCCTTGACCCCAGTACCAAGATCAATAGTGGAGGAAGCAACAACCTCATTCTCGGTTTCACCGGCCTTCCCCTCACTCTTACTAGCAATAGCATAGCCAACCGCAACACTTCCAGAGAGGCAACCCATCTAATTCTCATGCACCCTCGTATGAGAACCCAACCTTAGAGGATCTCGCCCATATGCTTGCGGAACAACATGACACTTTCATGTGAGAGATGGATGAGTTCAAGCCAGAGATGAGAGAGATCATCAAGGGCATAGCCACCATACTCACATAGATCGAGCCCAATCCAAACAATCTGAAGAGAAAGTATGAGCAATTATAGTCTGCAGATTCTAACACTCTTGGTGAGGTACTTTATGACATGCATTATTTATTTCATGCTGATTTTGTGATGGTTAGGAGCGGTAGGAAGTCAGTCAGCAGTGACTCATCTAGGCGACATCCAGATCCAGACACCAAAGCGACAGATGAACGAGAGAGCGATGTTGATGCTGCTGGTGTTGATGTTGATGGTGGTGCTGATGTCATCCATTTTGAGGATGATCTAGTTGACGGTGTTGATGTCGTCCCTTCTCCAGATGATGCATATGGTGGTGATGAGGCCACCGGTATTCTATATGACAGGTTCGAGCGCGGTACTGATGCTGCTACTTCAGATGTTGTTGGTGGTGTTGATGCCACCAAGAGTCTATATACAGAACCTCCAGTTGTTTTGACTACTACTCATGTACTTGAGGATGATTTTCATAGAAAAATGCAAAAAAATGGAAATTTTTTGAAAAATAGAATAAAGGAACGGTTTTTGTATCTTCTCCAAGCCCATATGTTATGGTTGATGATGATTATATGGATTCCAATCACTTGCATACTCAGAGGACTTCTCCTACTCCTGACCCTCTAGTATCTATCCCCTTCCCTCAAGCACTCTGCTTAGGGAAGGGTCAGAAAACAAAAAACCCCAAAAAGAAACAACAGTTAGAGTTCAGTGAGTAGATGATAGACATATTTCATATCCATCTAACTCTTCAGGAGGCATTAGAGCACATCCCTCTCTTCCAGAATAACTTTAGAGAGAAGACCACAGTCCGTAGAAAGAAGAGGCGTAACCATAGTACAGAAATCCATGTGCTCACCCGTGTCGCGTGCTTCGCTATTCAGAACTGATTGCCAACCAAGAGACCAGATGCATGGGCTCCATATGTTAGATGACATATTCATGAGCAACGATTCCATCATACTCTAATAGACAACGGGTCTTTCATTAACCTTCTTCCGACAGCCTTACTTGATCGCTTCGAGTTTGGCCCTCTTCGACAGAGTAAGACAGTACTTCAATTTGTAGATAGATCTATCAAGAGGCCGAAGGGGTTACTGAAGGGTGTCGTCTTCACCATTCAGGACCTGAAATTCCTTGTGGACTTCGTTGTGCTGGACATAGAGATCCCTGAATGCATGACCGATACCCCGATCATATTAGGCTGACCTTTCCTGCCAATAACAAAGGCCGTGTTTGATCATGATAATGGGAAGGTATACTTTCGCATCGAGGGTGAGAGTATATAAATAGAGACGATTGAGGAAATGAGAACCGAATAGTTAGCTAGCTCAAAGCAGGGAGCAGAGCAGACGATGGATACAGAGCCAGACATCCACCATGAGTGTGATTTAGTGATTACAGACGATGAGGAAGTTTGGACATATCTGATTTCACGGAATCTTGTCACACCTTCAGACTAAGCAAATTCACAGATGCCAGCTGATGAGAGCTCGGAGAGCACACTTGTGGCACATGATATTTTAAAGACTGACGATGTAGTTTTTGGTAGCCAGGTTGATTTCATATCATGCCATTCTGATTCATATATCTCGGACTCAGACACAAATTTTGATTGGCAGGATTTTGATGAGTATTTGTCGTGTTTGATGTCTATAGAGCCCATAACCAAGACGGAGATAGAGTCAGTACAATTGATAGAGACACCATTATGGCCATCCTCGTCGAGTTCAGATGAGCAACGAGAGTTCTCCCATTCAGATTTGGTAGCCTTCACTCAAACATTTCAGAAGCCAGTTTTACCAGCTCCCACATGCCCAGATTGAAGACCTTACCGCACAGCATAAAGTATAGATTCCTTGTGGGCGGGCCAGATATGTTCCCAGTCATTATCTCAGCAGGTTTGAATGATGACTAAGAATCTCGTTTGATGGAGGTTTTTAAGAGGAACCGCAAGGCAATCGGTTGGTCTGTAGCAGATCTCCCGAGGATAAGTCCGGCCCTGTGCTCCCACCACATCTATCTCGAGGATGACGCTAAGACTTCGCATGAGTTCCAGTGCAGGCCGAACCTGAATCTTTGAGATGTGGTCATGAAGGAAATATTCAAGTAGTGTAGCGTCGATTTTATCTACCCCATCTCCGACTGCAAGTGGGTTAGTCCATTACATGTGGTACCCAAGAAGACGGGTATCATTACAGTTGTAAGTGAGTTTGGAGAGGAGATTTCTACCCTTGTACCCACTTCTTGGAGGGTTTGTGTGGAGTACAGATGATTGAATCGTGCCACCAAGAAGGATCATTTCCCACTACCACTCATTGATCAGATTATTGAGAGATTAGCTGGGAAGAGTCATTACTGCTTTCTTGACGGGTACTCGGGGTATAATCAGGTGACCATTGCGTCCGAAGACGAAGATAAGGCGACATTCACCTGTCCATTTGGGACGTATGCTTTTAGACGGATGGCCTTTGGATTATGTAGTGCACTGGCTACATTCCAAAGGTGTATGATTTCCATATTTTCAGACATGGTGGGTGACTATTTAGAGGTCTTCATGGATGATTTTCCGGTCTACAACGATGAGTTTGATGCTTGTCTTTCTTGCCTAGACCGAGTGCTTCAACAATGCATCGAGGTTAACGTTGTTCTATCTTGGGAGAAGAGTCATTTTATGATGACTCAAGGGATGGTCCTTAGTCATATCATCTCCAACAGGGACATGGAGTCGATGCAACCAAGGTGGATATCATCAGGAAACTCAATATGCCGTCTAATTTGAAGCAGTTGCGGTCTTTTCTAGGACATGTCGGTTTCTACCGACAATTCGTTTAGGACTTCAATCGTATTGCCCGACCGCTTACCGATCTTATCATGAAAGACATCGAGTTCATTGTAGATAATAAGTGTCTTTCAATAATTGAGACTCTCAAGGATTTGGTTGTGCAGGCACTTGTCCTTCAGCCATCCGATTGGTCTCTCCCATTCGAGATCATGATGGATGCTTCTGATTTTGCCATAAGGGTTGTGCTAGGATAGAAGAGGGATGTATTGCCTTTTGCCATACACTACGCTAGCAGGAAGTTTTTAGTTTTTGAAAATAAGGAAAATTGAAACAAAGAGTAAAAGGTAAACAAACACCTATTTTTGTAGTTTTCAAATAGATTATAAATTCACAGAAAATTCAAGTAAAATATTTTTGTGTCTTATAGGTTTTACTCTACTTTTGTGGTTTTTTGGAAAACTTCAAATGTTTTTGGGTTTTTTCTAAGAAAACAAAAACTAGGAAAACAAGCAAATTATGAACAACTAGGAGTATTTTGCAAATATAAAATACCAAATCAGCTCAAAAACTTCTAGATGTTAATTTTAATAAAAACTAGAGGAAAATATATACAAATAGGAACTGAAATCACAACTTTTGGGGTTTTAATGGGGTTTTATATAATTTTTATAAGATTTTTGGTGTTTTTGCAAATTTTTAGTGTTTTACATAATATTTTCAAGACAAATATATAACAATAGCTAATATAGGAGAAAATGTACTTACAATATTTTTTGGAATTTTTAAAGCATTTTTGAATTTTTATAATTATTCCAAGGCAAACAAGGATTTTTTATGGGTTTTTGATTTTTTTATAATAGGAAATGAAAGAAAGTTGGCAAACTAAAATTACTAGTAGGAGTTACACGGATTTTTATAAAATTTTTAGGGCCAATTTAATTTCATTGCAATAAATAAAAGACGAGAATAAAATGCTGAATGCAGAAGACCAAGATGTAATTATCTTAAGTTTTTGGACCAAATGATTACACCTAATAAAAATGTGGGGGCCCAATGCAATTAACCAAGAAAATACACGTGATGCGCGTGGTTCACATATCACATGGGTATAAATGCAATTACTATAACACTTTGCTAATTAAGATAAAACGTGAAAACCACGAGTAAAGTTATGCAAATATCCCAATGGACATGTGAGGACGCATGTGAGTTTGGCTCAACTGGACTGAAAAGCAATTATTGAGAGAACGAGGTCTTATCTACAAAATATCCACGACAAATTACACTACCACATATATTTACAGAATTGAAATGTAATTGCAAAATAGAAGGGGCTACGGGCACAAATTACCCCTAAAAGCGCTCTTCATCAACGTCTACGGTTGGATCACTTAACGTGATCGACCATGGGAATCTGCTTATGGCGCTTTGATTGTGGAGGGCCCATATTAGATCCTCAGATGGATCTAGCGGTGCGGGGGGCTCCGATCCGAAACTTGATATGTCACTTGGAGCGAGAGGTTTATCGGACGGTGATGACGAGGCTCGAGCGAACAGGGAAGAACATGCGCTGGTGGTTCCTTTGATCCGGTCTCCCTCACGACTCCGGTTGTCTCCCAAGCTATTGTTGTAGTCAACGTCTTCATGATAGGGTTCCGCAGCAATGAAGGCTCACAAATGGGTCCAAGATAAAGAGAATGGTACTGGAGAGGCTCGGCGTCTTAGAGCTTCCTGGGACTGCAGTGCAGATGCAGATTGACCACCAGATGAGGTCGTCTTCGATGTTGGGCCTACACATAGGTTCTTGCTCGGAGATGGAACTCCGGTGAAGGGTTAGGAGAAGTAAAATAGAGAAACAATGGGGGATAGTGTATGGGTCATGTCCTATACATGGTGAGGGATTGGACCTAAGTTTCGAACCAATCTGATGATTGGTTCGATGATTAGATGGCGGAGTTAGGTAAAGAAGCAGAGCGATGGGTCGAGTGAGGCGATAAATGACGAGGACGAAACTCAGAGCTGGACGAAGATGCTCTGCAACAAGTCTATAACGTGAATAAAGAACGAAGCATCTTGGACATCTACGGTTACCTGATGAAGGGGTTCGCATGGGTTGGAGCTGGAGGTGCTCCTGGGGTCAAGGCCTCGATGAGTCAGCGCTACCAGAGGCAGGGCTCCTCACGTCGAACCTAGGGCACTGATGAACCTCCATTTCATCATATTTATTCTATCATTTTGGCCTTAGAAACCCTAGTAAATGCATGTAAATACCCTTAAATTGCAAAAATCAACATTCATGCTTTGTTGTATAAATAATGTATAAAATACAGTTTTAATGCTAAAATTATAGAATAAAGAAAAGAAAAAGAAAAGAATAAAATATCAAAGACATTTTATGATCTTAAACCCCGAGACCTAGGCATCTTGATGATTGGGTCGATAAGGAATAATGTAGGGGGAGATAAGGGTCAAAAATCCAATAAAACCCCAATTTATTTATTCTTAATAAAAACCCAATTTATTTATTCTTTACTTATTCATTTTTGGGACCCATTTTATTTTTTACCTTTTGTACCTCAAATAAATAAACTTTGTACATGAACTTTGTAAATAATAAATTATAGAAAATACAAAATTGATTTCATACAAAAATATATACAGAATAAAAGTTATAGTCGCGATAAAATTCTAAATTCCCAACTTCCCAGACTGACATCTCTCAAATAAAAACTCGAAATATATCAAAATCACTTTAATTGTACATAACGTCTAATAAGCTGTTTAATGAAGGTGGTTTCATATTTTTTGGAATAAAGGTGTGAAAGTTAGGTTTTGGACCCTTATTTTATTTATTATTCTTTTCCTTTTTATTTATTATTCATTATTTTTATAATTTTATATTTTTATAATTTTGTAAATATTTTTTATAATACATATACATATTAAAACTGAAATAAAATAATAAATAAAGCATTAAAATAAAATATGTATATAAAATACGTAGATGAAATACCTATATCTATACATATACAATAAATATCCTTATTTATTTAAGTGTATATATTACATCAGAAAAATATAATAAAAATATATTTAAGTATATAAAAATAAATTATAATTTTATAAAATAATAAATTAAAATAATAAAATCAAAAATACAAAATTAAAATAAAATACTTTAAAACATAGATAAATATACCTATATATTAACCCTAAAAAGTAACTTGTAATTAAAAAGCTCTAACAAATAAATGAAAATAATAATAAAAATAATTTAGAAAATGAAAAACATTTTTTATTATAACTTAAAATTAGTAAAATAATTTATTATTTTTTATCGATTTTTCTAATTAATTCTGGTCAGGTTTTTTCTGATTGGTCCACATGGACCAACCAGGTTCACTCAACCGTCGACCTCGGTCAGCTCTCTATCTGAGGCCCTAAGTCTATCAGACCTGGTTTTTAACCCTATTTCTCGATTTATTCCCCGCTGATTCTTTCACCCTTTCGTGTCGAAGCCTTCGTGACTTTTTCTCCTCAACGATCGCTCTTACACGCCCGATGTTTTCCTCGAGGATTGGATTGATGTGTCGCCCGATGTTCATCATTCTTTGGAGCCACCCAATCAACTTGTACATAAACCTCCTTCTGCCTCCCTCTCGGATTGGAACGTCTTTTGATCTTGTTTGGCCCTCCTTCTTCGAGCTCCGGATCGATGGATGTGACAGGTCCCTCTCCAACTCCTTGGAGGCGTCGTCAGGCGAGTCGAAGATCGTCTCCACCCATCTCCGACCATCTTGGTCGTGAGGTCCATGCTTCCTGGTTTAGGCTAGTGAGGTACCCCTTTTGCTTCTCATTTTTCTTGCTTTCTTAGCTTATTTTATCCCTTAGGTTTAAGTACTGCCTTTATTTTATGATTTCACGTACATTAGTTGTAAATCCATCCCCGTAGTTCGTCGGAGCTCCGCTCTGGCAAACCCATTCCACTATGCTCCCCTTGTTCTAACGCATCCTTCCGCCCTCATCTCTTCTCTCTTCGCTTCACTACCACATTCCAACCATCATTCATCTAGATCAATCCCTGATCTAGCATTACGGTGTCCCTCCTCCTCGCCGGAGCACCTCCGTTCCCTTCCATTCTGCACTCATCCATCCAATAAGGACCCCAGGACCATCGCCTTTGTCTACTTGAGCTTATTGCATGTGTTGGTAGGCCAAGGGACCTCTGCGGGGTCGTCTTTGCACAAATCAAAGCACCCGGAGCTCTGTCCCGTCCCTAGCGTTGTGGAGGAGCCCCGGGGGCCCTCGCACCCTTTTGAAGCTTCCATCAGATAGAACACCTCTCCAGGAGCATTCCGTGCCTCTTCGCGACACCAACCACTGCCGGAGACGCGAGGGGGGGAGATCGAAGCTCGCCGGCCCTAACGTTCTTCCATGTTCTTCCTCCTTCGCTCTCCACCGTCCGATCGACGAGGAGCCCTAGGCACAACAACAACCGTCAGATCAACTCTGCCTTGGGTGTAGATCTCCACCCTGGGATTTAATCCCATCCAATCATCCGAAGCGGCATCACTCCGTAAGGGTGTGACACGTGTCTAAGTGATTCAATCACCACCATTGGCCCGTGCCTTAGGATTGGGTATTTAGCATTTTCAACCCAACCGTTTTTATATTTAATAATTGAACCTCAAACTTTGATCATGCTTTGGTTAATTTTGTAATATTTGCATTCCAGCCCCCTGACTTTTCATTATTTGCTATATAGTCCTTGCCAGCTCACCTCACGTGCCCGCCCACGTTAGGTGGGCATTTTATAGGCAGACCCTTGCGGGTTAGGGTATTTGCATTTAATCGAGAAACTTTTTAATTATGTCTAATATTTTTTGGAGAAATTGCAATTTGGTCCTTGCACTTTATGTTATTTACAAGAATACCCCTACTCGTAATGTAGTTTCTCTTTATTTCCTCTATTTATTTAAAATATTTTTTAAATAATCCCAAAAAATAGGCTAAGGTTCCTAGATGCTTGAAGTTTCACGTCCATATGTTAGTCTAGCATTTTAAGATTTTTAATTATTTTATAAAAATCAAACATAACATTTTTAATCCATGTCTACAGTTTAAAATACATAAAAAATGTTTCCAAAACTTCTCAAAAAAATATATTTTGTTTATTTGTGTATTTCTAACCTTTAGACCAAAAATCGCTAAAATAGAAAAAGAAAACTCCTAAAAACTAAAAACCTTTATAAAAATTTATAAAATTCATAAAAAACCCCAAAACATTATTTTCTATTTTCTATTTTTTATATATTGCTATTTGTAATTAAAATTAATTTGGAAAATTTTGAGCTTAATTTTCTATTTTTAATATCCATTTCAATCTCAGGTATTTAATTAGTCCATGTTTAAAGGTATTTTTTACTTTAAGAAGATATAACAACTAAAAAATATGATAAAAATCATAAAAATGGTAAAAAAATTATTTAAAACACAAAATATTTTATTTTCTGACTTTTGAGCATTTTTAGTTATATTTATATCTATATTAGCTTACATTGCATATATATCCTATATATAGTTTATTATATGTTTTAAAAGAAAAGGAAATAAAAAATATAAAAAGAATATATAAAAATAGAAAATTAAAAACAAAATATAAAAATATAAAATAAATATTTAATAATAAAAATAAAAAACCCACGAAAAGAAATATAAACAAAGACCTCACAATCATCTCTTATGCTTCATAGCCCAATCTATCCTTTTGCTCCATGTGTTCGACCTCTACATCCTTGCGCACTATACACATCTATTATAGATTTATAATAAATTTTAACTCCACAAATTTCACTCTTTATTGCTTAATTATTATTGTGGGTTAACTGTTGTCTGAAGATCAGGTTTCATGCGGTCGCCACAGCGACTGTGTCTCCACCTTGTGTGAGACATATCTAGACCCACAAAAAAACCTCTTCAACAGGCACACACACGGCTCTTGGAACCTCCTCTCCTCGATTGTCACTCTCGAGGAAAGGTTGCATGTAACAGTGGTGGTGGAGCGACCAAAAGGTGTCTGAAAAGATGAAGGCACAAGTGCTCTTATAGGCAGTGGAGGTTAGATAAGAATTGAGTGACATCACGCAATCCGAGTCACAAATCCAAGAGGTTGGCATCGGGCGTGGATTAGGGATATGCCCCATCCAATCGGGGTGGAAGAACGGAGGATAACTCCCTTGGATCAGGTCAAAAGAATTGCGAGAATCCAGGCCAAAATCGGTCCATGGAATAAAAAGGAAGGGGGGGGGACCAGTTGATTGCGGTCAACAATACGAGGTGGCCCAATCAGAAAATAGTATTTAATGATAGAAAGGAAATTCAATATAAAATAGTAAATAATTTAAAAAAGTTATAAGCATAAAAAATGTTAGTTATTATACAAACTATTTTTTTTTGTGATTTCTAATTATTTTATATCGTATTATGTACAAGTATAATATACATATAATTGATTTTATTATTTTTACAAAAATACATTATATTTTATATTTTATTTATTTACAAAATAATATGAGGAATATAAAAGCATTTTTATTTGTTTTTACAAATAAATTATAGGTTTAAATAAATGGGTATTTTGTACAATATATACATGCTTGGTAGTTCGTTCAATGAAGAGATGGTTTTATTTTTAGTTTAATTTGTGCTTTATGATTTTTATTTTAATTTTATATGATTTTAAAAATATATACAAGTGTCAAAAATATAAAATATATGCAAATTATTTACAAAAGAAATAAATAAATAGATATATACAAGTATAGGTGTTGTATGTTTGTGCACATGCTAATTTTTTACTTATTTTTAATTACATTTTTATTTACCAAATTTTTAAAGAAATTGAATTATTTTGAGATTATTTTATTTAGAGATAAAATAGGTGATATATATGCATACAGGAAGAAAACTGATGAATATGTACAAGATAAGGGCCCTATTTCTCCCTACTATATTCCTTGTCGACTAGTCCAATATTTGTCCTTCTCTCAGGGTTCGGGTTAATATGCATTTATTGCATCCTTATGTATTTCTCTTTCTTTTTCTTTTCTTATTTATTATTTTTTTTGGTAAAAAAATGCTAATTACACAATATTAACAAATGCATGCATAATGTTAATTTATTGTATTTGATATATACTTACAGATATTTTGCATAGGGAATTTGGCTAAAATAAAAGAATAAAAAATGCAGATCATGTATTCATCACATATTAAGGGTTTTCCTGTTAAAGTTCTTTCCTACATCTGTGGTTGACTTTTCTGGTTGGGTTTATTTTGTTTGTTCTTATCTTAAATATGATATACCATGTAAGATTCACTAGTGAACTTTGTGTTACTCCACAATTAGATCTATAAGGAGGATTTATTTCCAACACACCGTTCATGTTAATCTAAATGATTTGAACATATAGATCTAATAGATTCTACACCCACTTGCCCTCTTCTGAATATACCACTGCTTCTTGATAAAGTTCCAATTTGATTGTGACTACGTTCAGGAACGTGGAATAGTGAATAACCAATGGCTAGACCCGCGCTATGCTGCGATGCGACGATCTATTTATATTACATAAGAGTGCTATAAGTAGTTGCAATCATATTAACCAAATTATGTTTAAATTTCAGATATGTTTGATCCAATATTCATTAGAAATAAATTATCTAAAAACAAATATTACGAAATAATTAATGTTTTTCTATTGAATATGATTGCAATAGATAACAAAGTGATGATATTAGTATGATGATTGCACTCATATAATATACTATATTGTTATGAATTGAAATGATTTTAAATTGTAGTACATAGATACATAATCTATGGTGTAATCTATGGTGTAGATACTGTATCATATCATATCGTCATATCATATCATATATTATAATGTGGATATTTCTGATAAGAAAAAAAACTCTGCGTCACATTTTATGTTGTTTTAGTAGAGAGATATACATATACTCTATAGATCTAAATTGAAAAAAGTTTTACAAAATATAATATGATCCCTATTGACATCATGCTAGGCACAATGTAAAATTGTGGAAGATCATGAATCTTATATTTGACATCATATGCCCTCGGTAAGACATCATTGTATCTCCTTCAAGGATTATGGAAATAGTTGATCTCATCATTATAGTCCGGACGTTCATATATTTTGGTTGTCGGAGACTTCCTCAAAGATTGCCAAGTAGTTGGGTATACTTACACTAGGAAATGTTTTTGGTATATGGTATTCGCGGGGGGTTAAAGATGGGGGTTAGAGTTCAATATGTTTTGGTTATAGATAAATGCACTCACTAAGTATGTGTTGGTCTACTACGACATGTGCGACAAAGGAAGCGGAAGGCGATGCGAGTGACATGGCAACTGACCATGTTTCATTACTTTTTCCTTTTTAAGACATTTACCTTCTATATTTACGAAAAATACATATAAATTTCTTATTAATAACGAAAAATAACAAAAATCTACCGTTAGTAAATAACTACTTGTCTGGAATATTAAAAGCAAGGAACATGTTAAATATATGGACAACTTTTCAAACTGACGTATAGTTAGCATTATGTAATAAGGGATATAGAGAATGGTGTAAAATAGAATATTGTAATGATGATACCCATGAAATATTTGACATGAGAATGAGTTGTCTGTTGAATATGACGTAGAAACAGACGTGAATAAACTATAAAATATGATTTAGCCGCCACACATAACTGTGGTGGTCACTACACTACCATTTACATGTATCATTGGAGAGAGATAGAAACAAATTAAGCACCATTTATTCATCATATCGCAGTGGATTGGAGCAAATATATCTATTTGTAGTTCTACAGAATTATGTAAATTAAGCAAATCAAATTACCATTATTTTATTACCATTTAGAAATAGAGTGATATAACTTATTTTATTAACCATTATTACATCAACATTAAATGATTAAACAAACAATTATAAATAATATTTTTAGCAGAAGAATACATAAGTGATGCACAACTCCGTGCATTACATTGGTTGGACTGAAGATATCGAAAAATATACTGTGAAAGATAATAATAAAAGTATTACTATAATAAGTACACCTCCTATAATATATATCAGAATCACGTGGAGCCGATCTTATCATAAAGTAAAATCCAAAAAATATACTTAAATATCTCAAAATCGTGAAAAAAAATCAATGTAGTCATTAACATTTTGCATTAATATTTTACAATTTATAAATATATATATATGTTTTATGATATTTTTAATATATAATATTTATATTTATATTTATATTTATATGTTTGATATTATATTTGAGTTTTGTATTAATTAATTAGACCCATTGGATTACTACTCAATTAAATATCTACAAACATAACTACATCATAAAATTTTCAATACAAACGAACTTAACATGTGCCTATGTTCCATAAGACTCAAATTAGATGCCCACAATCATTAAATCATCACATGGTATAATCGTTAAATATTTAATTTAGGAAAATGATATTATGATAATAATCGAAGTAAACTCACTTATTTCTTAACCATAGGAACAAAAAATAAATCAACATTCAAAGTTTATATGTGAAATCACATTAAAAAATCCAAGTCTAAATTTTTACTCGTTCCTTGACAATCCTTGTCTACTTCTAAAAGTGGACCGTGATCTTGATTATGGGTTTGGATTTATATTATTCAATCCCTACAGCTTTAGGTCCATCAGTGTGAAGATTGAATTGTTAACAGAGTATATCAATGATGTTGTTGTCACATTTACACTTGGATATTAAAACGTACTGCTTTTAGTATGATTTTTGCTATTAAATCCAAAAAATTTCTCCCACTAAAGATACCTATGCATGCGGAGTTTCATGCACACACGTTCATAGTTTTGCTGCAAGAATGATAAATATTATGTACAAATATTAATTAAAATTATTTATATTGTGAAATTTTCTTTTTTTCTAGCAGAGCCAAAGCTCCTAGATCTGTCTCTTCTTCAACCCCAGCATCTGGAGGTCGAAATCGAGTCATCATCAAGCATCTGCCTGCTCCCTCCATGTCTCCCTCTCCGCCGTCAACAACCTCATCTGTCTCAACCTCGCCATCAACAACCTCCTCAGCGGCACCATCCTCGCCTCCATCAACATGTAGTTCACCCTTACCTTCAGGAGAGAGGAAGATGTTTTTTGATGGAGGGACAATGAAAGCTGAAGAGATGCTCGAATGGGAGGCAATGCTCTCGACATGTGCTATAGTAAAGGGAATGGGAGCGAGGACGGTGTCGAATGGAGGATGGAGGGGGGAAATTTCAGTAGAAATTGGCACCTATCAAACAAGTGATGGGGAGACGGGAACAAAAGCTCAGGTGAGAAGTCTCGCAAGAACGCACAACGTGTCAGACAATTGGGAGGGATTCGAGAAGAACGTATAATATGGAGAGAGAGAGAGAGAGAGGGAGAGAGTTCATTACAAGAGGGGGGGAGTATGCGTGAGTGAATTCGAAAGAGAATGGGAAAATTTTGTCATCCACGTGTCAGCACAGTGAAAGAAGCTGGGAGAAACCTAGCTCTAGTTATGTTAATAGATGTGCTCAGCACCATATCATAATACTATGGGCACTGGAGTCGTCCATTGTCCATTCCGAACTCATCTCACAAAATGTCATTGATACTAAAACAAAGGATTTTTACACCATGATCCTTTTAAACTTTGTCTGTTACACGATAGTCCTTGTATCCTTCATATTTAACTTACGACACTCACAAGCATTGTAACTCTTACACCAACCATTGTGGTTAACGCCCATTCATATGAATGATAAAGTAAATGAAATTCATCGAAAAAAAGTCAAACATACCCCCACTTGTTTGTCAAATTTACAAATTGCACCATCAAATTCCTCATCCCATTCTTTTGCCTCTTCTCCTTCCTCCCTCTCCACTAGCCTCCCATATGACCAATGGTTGTTGATACATCGTCTTTTACACCTCCTTCGTTGGCCGCAGGAGTTTTGTTGTAATTGATGCCTCCCGTTCCGTATCGCCTTAGAACAAAGAGTTTATCCAATACTTGTGATCACGTAGACACCATCATCTCCGACATGCCCAACCATCATGAGACCCAAGTCCGCATCGCTTCACATCTGTGGATCGACTCATTGGTGCTTGGGAAACCCATAAACAATGTGCCTCTAATCTCTAAGCATTGTGTGCCCATCCATTGTTTACAATGAGGGGTACCACATTCTTCGAGCCGCTCTCCCCTCGTATCTACTCCCACTGACCTCACCACCTATTGCGATGCTCCTCATCTCTGTCCCGCTCTAGCGGAACGTCAAGGTCATTGTTCGTGGTCTTGCTCTTCACGAGACCGTCGTCATTACCTTCATAGGGAGCCATTAGGGCTGTTGATCAAACTGAACTGTAACAAACAGACCTATGTTCGAACTCGGTTTGATAAGAAAGTTCAAAAGTTTGAGTTTGAGTTCGGTTCGATAGGAAATGTTTGAGTTTGAGTTCGTTTAAAAATCGAACTTTCGAGTTTGGTTCGATAATAGTTCATTAATGCTTTAACTTAACTCACACTTGTTTATATGAACAAGTTCGAAACTGGAGTTCGATAATAAGATTCGATAAGCAATGAAAATAAGAAATCATTCAAATTAAAGTGGTACAAATCCTAATAAATACCATAATTTCTTTAACCCACAAATTATATTGTGTATAAATACGAAAGTACACACAGAAATGCACCATTTGTAGATCGAACTCGAACTTTTATCGAATGAACATATGTTATGTTCATGTTCGATTCGTTAAGCTATCGAACTAAAATTTAAAGTCCATGTTCAGTTCGTTTAGAAATGAACGAATATTTTTCGAACTATTATCAAATGAAATCTAATCGAATACAATCATGTTCAATTCGATTAGTAGCCCTAGGAGCCATCGCCCACAAGATCCTGAGTTGCTCTTGTACCTCAAGGGTTAAGATTTCTTCTGTTCTCATTAAGTGGCGGCTGATATTTTAGCCACCATCGATGCAAGTACCACATGTCCAACCCCTACAACCACTGTCATTGTGTGCCTAGCCAAGTGTCCCATTGCCACTACCTTCGAGGACAACCACCAAGACAAGAACATAATTTCCTTATATTTTTTAAGGAAGAAAAAGAGAGTAGGATACGAAAAGAGCCAGGAATTTGGCTAAAATAAAAGAATAAAAAATGCAGATCATGTATTCATCACATATTAAGGGTTTTCCTGTTAAAGTTCTTTCCTACATCTGTGGTTGACTTTTCTGGTTGGGTTTATTTTGTTTGTTCTTATCTTAAATATGATATACCATGTAAGATTCACTAGTGAACTTTGTGTTACTCCACAATTAGATCTATAAGGAGGATTTATTTCCAACACACCGTTCATGTTAATCTAAATGATTTGAACATGTAGATCTAATAGATTCTACACCCACTTGCCCTCTTCTGAATATACCACTGCTTCTTGATAAAGTTCCAATTTGATTGTGACTACGTTCAGGAACGTGGAATAGTGAATAACCAATGGCTAGACCCGCGCTATGCTGCGATGCGACGATCTATTTATATTACATAAGAGTGCTATAAGTAGTTGCAATCATATTAACCAAATTATGTTTAAATTTCAGATATGTTTGATCCAATATTCATTAGAAATAAATTATCTAAAAACAAATATTACGAAATAATTAATGTTTTTCTATTGAATATGATTGCAATAGATAACAAAGTGATGATATTAGTATGATGATTGCACTCATATAATATACTATATTGTTATGAATTGAAATGATTTTAAATTGTAGTACATAGATACATAATCTATGGTGTAATCTATGGTGTAGATACTGTATCATATCATATCGTCATATCATATCATATATTATAATGTGGATATTTCTGATAAGAAAAAAAACTCCGCGTCACATTTTATGTTGTTTTAGTAGAGAGATATACATATACTCTATAGATCTAAATTGAAAAAAGTTTTACAAAATATAATATGATCCCTATTGACATCATGCTAGGCACAATGTAAAATTGTGGAAGATCATGAATCTTATATTTGACATCATATGCCCTCGGTAAGACATCATTGTATCTCCTTCAAGGATTATGGAAATAGTTGATCTCATCATTATAGTCCGGACGTTCATATATTTTGGTTGTCGGAGACTTCCTCAAAGATTGCCAAGTAGTTGGGTATACTTACACTAGGAAATGTTTTTGGTATATGGTATTCGCGGGGGGTTAAAGATGGGGGTTAGAGTTCAATATGTTTTGGTTATAGATAAATGCACTCACTAAGTATGTGTTGGTCTACTACGACATGTGCGACAAAGGAAGCGGAAGGCGATGCGAGTGACATGGCAACTGACCATGTTTCATTACTTTTTCCTTTTTAAGACATTTACCTTCTATATTTACGAAAAATACATATAAATTTCTTATTAATAACGAAAAATAACAAAAATCTACCGTTAGTAAATAACTACTTGTCTGGAATATTAAAAGCAAGGAACATGTTAAATATATGGACAACTTTTCAAACTGACGTATAGTTAGCATTATGTAATAAGGGATATAGAGAATGGTGTAAAATAGAATATTGTAATGATGATACCCATGAAATATTTGACATGAGAATGAGTTGTCTGTTGAATATGACGTAGAAACAGACGTGAATAAACTATAAAATATGATTTAGCCGCCACGCATAACTGTGGTGGTCACTACACTACCATTTACATGTATCATTGGAGAGAGATAGAAACAAATTAAGCACCATTTATTCATCATATCGCAGTGGATTGGAGCAAATATATCTATTTGTAGTTCTACAGAATTATGTAAATTAAGCAAATCAAATTACCATTATTTTATTACCATTTAGAAATAGAGTGATATAACTTATTTTATTAACCATTATTACATCAACATTAAATGATTAAACAAACAATTATAAATAATATTTTTAGCAGAAGAATACATAAGTGATGCACAACTCCGTGCATTACATTGGTTGGACTGAAGATATCGAAAAATATACTGTGAAAGATAATAATAAAAGTATTACTATAATAAGTACACCTCCTATAATATATATCAGAATCACGTGGAGCCGATCTTATCATAAAGTAAAATCCAAAAAATATACTTAAATATCTCAAAATCGTGAAAAAAAATCAATGTAGTCATTAACATTTTGCATTAATATTTTACAATTTATAAATATATATATATGTTTTATGATATTTTTAATATATAATATTTATATTTATATTTATATTTATATGTTTGATATTATATTTGAGTTTTGTATTAATTAATTAGACCCATTGGATTACTACTCAATTAAATATCTACAAACATAACTACATCATAAAATTTTCAATACAAACGAACTTAACATGTGCCTATGTTCCATAAGACTCAAATTAGATGCCCACAATCATTAAATCATCACATGGTATAATCGTTAAATATTTAATTTAGGAAAATGATATTATGATAATAATCGAAGTAAACTCACTTATTTCTTAACCATAGGAACAAAAAATAAATCAACATTCAAAGTTTATATGTGAAATCACATTAAAAAATCCAAGTCTAAATTTTTACTCGTTCCTTGACAATCCTTGTCTACTTCTAAAAGTGGACCGTGATCTTGATTATGGGTTTGGATTTATATTATTCAATCCCTACAGCTTTAGGTCCATCAGTGTGAAGATTGAATTGTTAACAGAGTATATCAATGATGTTGTTGTCACATTTACACTTGGATATTAAAACGTACTGCTTTTAGTATGATTTTTGCTATTAAATCCAAAAAATTTCTCCCACTAAAGATACCTATGCATGCGGAGTTTCATGCACACACGTTCATAGTTTTGCTGCAAGAATGATAAATATTATGTACAAATATTAATTAAAATTATTTATATTGTGAAATTTTCTTTTTTTCTAGCAGAGCCAAAGCTCCTAGATCTGTCTCTTCTTCAACCCCAGCATCTGGAGGTCGAAATCGAGTCATCATCAAGCATCTGCCTGCTCCCTCCATGTCTCCCTCTCCGCCGTCAACAACCTCATCTGTCTCAACCTCGCCATCAACAACCTCCTCAGCGGCACCATCCTCGCCTCCATCAACATGTAGTTCACCCTTACCTTCAGGAGAGAGGAAGATGTTTTTTGATGGAGGGACAATGAAAGCTGAAGAGATGCTCGAATGGGAGGCAATGCTCTCGACATGTGCTATAGTAAAGGGAATGGGAGCGAGGACGGTGTCGAATGGAGGATGGAGGGGGGAAATTTCAGTAGAAATTGGCACCTATCAAACAAGTGATGGGGAGACGGGAACAAAAGCTCAGGTGAGAAGTCTCGCAAGAACGCACAACGTGTCAGACAATTGGGAGGGATCCGAGAAGAACGTATAATATGGAGAGAGAGAGAGAGAGAGGGAGAGAGTTCATTACAAGAGGGGGGGAGTATGCGTGAGTGAATTCGAAAGAGAATGGGAAAATTTTGTCATCCACGTGTCAGCACAGTGAAAGAAGCTGGGAGAAACCTAGCTCTAGTTATGTTAATAGATGTGCTCAGCACCATATCATAATACTATGGGCACTGGAGTCGTCCATTGTCCATTCCGAACTCATCTCACAAAATGTCATTGATACTAAAACAAAGGATTTTTACACCATGATCCTTTTAAACTTTGTCTGTTACACGATAGTCCTTGTATCCTTCATATTTAACTTACGACACTCACAAGCATTGTAACTCTTACACCAACCATTGTGGTTAACGCCCATTCATATGAATGATAAAGTAAATGAAATTCATCGAAAAAAAGTCAAACATACCCCCACTTGTTTGTCAAATTTACAAATTGCACCATCAAATTCCTCATCCCATTCTTTTGCCTCTTCTCCTTCCTCCCTCTCCACTAGCCTCCCATATGACCAATGGTTGTTGATACATCGTCTTTTACACCTCCTTCGTTGGCCGCAGGAGTTTTGTTGTAATTGATGCCTCCCGTTCCGTATCGCCTTAGAACAAAGAGTTTATCCAATACTTGTGATCACGTAGACACCATCATCTCCGACATGCCCAACCATCATGAGACCCAAGTCCGCATCGCTTCACATCTGTGGATCGACTCATTGGTGCTTGGGAAACCCATAAACAATGTGCCTCTAATCTCTAAGCATTGTGTGCCCATCCATTGTTTACAATGAGGGGTACCACATTCTTCGAGCCGCTCTCCCCTCGTATCTACTCCCACTGACCTCACCACCTATTGCGATGCTCCTCATCTCTGTCCCGCTCTAGCGGAACGTCAAGGTCATTGTTCGTGGTCTTGCTCTTCACGAGACCGTCGTCATTACCTTCATAGGGAGCCATTAGGGCTGTTGATCAAACTGAACTGTAACAAACATACCTATGTTCGAACTCGGTTTGATAAGAAAGTTCAAAAGTTTGAGTTTGAGTTCGGTTCGATAGGAAATGTTTGAGTTTGAGTTCGTTTAAAAATCGAACTTTCGAGTTTGGTTCGATAATAGTTCATTAATGCTTTAACTTAACTCACACTTGTTTATATGAACAAGTTCGAAACTGGAGTTCGATAATAAGATTCGATAAGCAATGAAAATAAGAAATCATTCAAATTAAAGTGGTACAAATCCTAATAAATACCATAATTTCTTTAACCCACAAATTATATTGTGTATAAATACGAAAGTACACACAGAAATGCACCATTTGTAGATCGAACTCGAACTTTTATCGAATGAACATATGTTATGTTCATGTTCGATTCGTTAAGCTATCGAACTAAAATTTAAAGTCCATGTTCAGTTCGTTTAGAAATGAACGAATATTTTTCGAACTATTATCAAATGAAATCTAATCGAATACAATCATGTTCAATTCGATTAGTAGCCCTAGGAGCCATCGCCCACAAGATCCTGAGTTGCTCTTGTACCTCAAGGGTTAAGATTTCTTCTGTTCTCATTAAGTGGCGGCTGATATTTTAGCCACCATCGATGCAAGTACCACATGTCCAACCCCTACAACCACTGTCATTGTGTGCCTAGCCAAGTGTCCCATTGCCACTACCTTCGAGGACAACCACCAAGACAAGAACATAATTTCCTTATATTTTTTAAGGAAGAAAAAGAGAGTAGGATACGAAAAGAGCCAGGAATTTGGCTAAAATAAAAGAATAAAAAATGCAGATCATGTATTCATCACATATTAAGGGTTTTCCTGTTAAAGTTCTTTCCTACATCTGTGGTTGACTTTTCTGGTTGGGTTTATTTTGTTTGTTCTTATCTTAAATATGATATACCATGTAAGATTCACTAGTGAACTTTGTGTTACTCCACAATTAGATCTATAAGGAGGATTTATTTCCAACACACCGTTCATGTTAATCTAAATGATTTGAACATGTAGATCTAATAGATTCTACACCCACTTGCCCTCTTCTGAATATACCACTGCTTCTTGATAAAGTTCCAATTTGATTGTGACTACGTTCAGGAACGTGGAATAGTGAATAACCAATGGCTAGACCCGCGCTATGCTGCGATGCGACGATCTATTTATATTACATAAGAGTGCTATAAGTAGTTGCAATCATATTAACCAAATTATGTTTAAATTTCAGATATGTTTGATCCAATATTCATTAGAAATAAATTATCTAAAAACAAATATTACGAAATAATTAATGTTTTTCTATTGAATATGATTGCAATAGATAACAAAGTGATGATATTAGTATGATGATTGCACTCATATAATATACTATATTGTTATGAATTGAAATGATTTTAAATTGTAGTACATAGATACATAATCTATGGTGTAATCTATGGTGTAGATACTGTATCATATCATATCGTCATATCATATCATATATTATAATGTGGATATTTCTGATAAGAAAAAAAACTCCGCGTCACATTTTATGTTGTTTTAGTAGAGAGATATACATATACTCTATAGATCTAAATTGAAAAAAGTTTTACAAAATATAATATGATCCCTATTGACATCATGCTAGGCACAATGTAAAATTGTGGAAGATCATGAATCTTATATTTGACATCATATGCCCTCGGTAAGACATCATTGTATCTCCTTCAAGGATTATGGAAATAGTTGATCTCATCATTATAGTCCGGACGTTCATATATTTTGGTTGTCGGAGACTTCCTCAAAGATTGCCAAGTAGTTGGGTATACTTACACTAGGAAATGTTTTTGGTATATGGTATTCGCGGGGGGTTAAAGATGGGGGTTAGAGTTCAATATGTTTTGGTTATAGATAAATGCACTCACTAAGTATGTGTTGGTCTACTACGACATGTGCGACAAAGGAAGCGGAAGGCGATGCGAGTGACATGGCAACTGACCATGTTTCATTACTTTTTCCTTTTTAAGACATTTACCTTCTATATTTACGAAAAATACATATAAATTTCTTATTAATAACGAAAAATAACAAAAATCTACCGTTAGTAAATAACTACTTGTCTGGAATATTAAAAGCAAGGAACATGTTAAATATATGGACAACTTTTCAAACTGACGTATAGTTAGCATTATGTAATAAGGGATATAGAGAATGGTGTAAAATAGAATATTGTAATGATGATACCCATGAAATATTTGACATGAGAATGAGTTGTCTGTTGAATATGACGTAGAAACAGACGTGAATAAACTATAAAATATGATTTAGCCGCCACGCATAACTGTGGTGGTCACTACACTACCATTTACATGTATCATTGGAGAGAGATAGAAACAAATTAAGCACCATTTATTCATCATATCGCAGTGGATTGGAGCAAATATATCTATTTGTAGTTCTACAGAATTATGTAAATTAAGCAAATCAAATTACCATTATTTTATTACCATTTAGAAATAGAGTGATATAACTTATTTTATTAACCATTATTACATCAACATTAAATGATTAAACAAACAATTATAAATAATATTTTTAGCAGAAGAATACATAAGTGATGCACAACTCCGTGCATTACATTGGTTGGACTGAAGATATCGAAAAATATACTGTGAAAGATAATAATAAAAGTATTACTATAATAAGTACACCTCCTATAATATATATCAGAATCACGTGGAGCCGATCTTATCATAAAGTAAAATCCAAAAAATATACTTAAATATCTCAAAATCGTGAAAAAAAATCAATGTAGTCATTAACATTTTGCATTAATATTTTACAATTTATAAATATATATATATGTTTTATGATATTTTTAATATATAATATTTATATTTATATTTATATTTATATGTTTGATATTATATTTGAGTTTTGTATTAATTAATTAGACCCATTGGATTACTACTCAATTAAATATCTACAAACATAACTACATCATAAAATTTTCAATACAAACGAACTTAACATGTGCCTATGTTCCATAAGACTCAAATTAGATGCCCACAATCATTAAATCATCACATGGTATAATCGTTAAATATTTAATTTAGGAAAATGATATTATGATAATAATCGAAGTAAACTCACTTATTTCTTAACCATAGGAACAAAAAATAAATCAACATTCAAAGTTTATATGTGAAATCACATTAAAAAATCCAAGTCTAAATTTTTACTCGTTCCTTGACAATCCTTGTCTACTTCTAAAAGTGGACCGTGATCTTGATTATGGGTTTGGATTTATATTATTCAATCCCTACAGCTTTAGGTCCATCAGTGTGAAGATTGAATTGTTAACAGAGTATATCAATGATGTTGTTGTCACATTTACACTTGGATATTAAAACGTACTGCTTTTAGTATGATTTTTGCTATTAAATCCAAAAAATTTCTCCCACTAAAGATACCTATGCATGCGGAGTTTCATGCACACACGTTCATAGTTTTGCTGCAAGAATGATAAATATTATGTACAAATATTAATTAAAATTATTTATATTGTGAAATTTTCTTTTTTTCTAGCAGAGCCAAAGCTCCTAGATCTGTCTCTTCTTCAACCCCAGCATCTGGAGGTCGAAATCGAGTCATCATCAAGCATCTGCCTGCTCCCTCCATGTCTCCCTCTCCGCCGTCAACAACCTCATCTGTCTCAACCTCGCCATCAACAACCTCCTCAGCGGCACCATCCTCGCCTCCATCAACATGTAGTTCACCCTTACCTTCAGGAGAGAGGAAGATGTTTTTTGATGGAGGGACAATGAAAGCTGAAGAGATGCTCGAATGGGAGGCAATGCTCTCGACATGTGCTATAGTAAAGGGAATGGGAGCGAGGACGGTGTCGAATGGAGGATGGAGGGGGGAAATTTCAGTAGAAATTGGCACCTATCAAACAAGTGATGGGGAGACGGGAACAAAAGCTCAGGTGAGAAGTCTCGCAAGAACGCACAACGTGTCAGACAATTGGAAGGGATCCGAGAAGAACGTATAATATGGAGAGAGAGAGAGAGAGAGAGGGAGAGAGTTCATTACAAGAGGGGGGGAGTATGCGTGAGTGAATTCGAAAGAGAATGGGAAAATTTTGTCATCCACGTGTCAGCACAGTGAAAGAAGCTGGGAGAAACCTAGCTCTAGTTATGTTAATAGATGTGCTCAGCACCATATCATAATACTATGGGCACTGGAGTCGTCCATTGTCCATTCCGAACTCATCTCACAAAATGTCATTGATACTAAAACAAAGGATTTTTACACCATGATCCTTTTAAACTTTGTCTGTTACACGATAGTCCTTGTATCCTTCATATTTAACTTACGACACTCACAAGCATTGTAACTCTTACACCAACCATTGTGGTTAACGCCCATTCATATGAATGATAAAGTAAATGAAATTCATCGAAAAAAAAGTCAAACATACCCCCACTTGTTTGTCAAATTTACAAATTGCACCATCAAATTCCTCATCCCATTCTTTTGCCTCTTCTCCTTCCTCCCTCTCCACTAGCCTCCCATATGACCAATGGTTGTTGATACATCGTCTTTTACACCTCCTTCGTTGGCCGCAGGAGTTTTGTTGTAATTGATGCCTCCCGTTCCGTATCGCCTTAGAACAAAGAGTTTATCCAATACTTGTGATCACGTAGACACCATCATCTCCGACATGCCCAACCATCATGAGACCCAAGTCCGCATTGCTTCACATCTGTGGATCGACTCATTGGTGCTTGGGAAACCCATAAACAATGTGCCTCTAATCTCTAAGCATTGTGTGCCCATCCATTGTTTACAATGAGGGGTACCACATTCTTCGAGCCGCTCTCCCCTCGTATCTACTCCCACTGACCTCACCACCTATTGCGATGCTCCTCATCTCTGTCCCGCTCTAGCGGAACGTCAAGGTCATTGTTCGTGGTCTTGCTCTTCACGAGACCGTCGTCATTACCTTCATAGGGAGCCATTAGGGCTGTTGATCAAACTGAACTGTAACAAACATACCTATGTTCGAACTCGGTTTGATAAGAAAGTTCAAAAGTTTGAGTTTGAGTTCGGTTCGATAGGAAATGTTTGAGTTTGAGTTCGTTTAAAAATCGAACTTTCGAGTTTGGTTCGATAATAGTTCATTAATGCTTTAACTTAACTCACACTTGTTTATATGAACAAGTTCGAAACTGGAGTTCGATAATAAGATTCGATAAGCAATGAAAATAAGAAATCATTCAAATTAAAGTGGTACAAATCCTAATAAATACCATAATTTCTTTAACCCGCAAATTATATTGTGTATAAATACGAAAGTACACACAGAAATGCACCATTTGTAGATCGAACTCGAACTTTTATCGAATGAACATATGTTATGTTCATGTTCGATTCGTTAAGCTATCGAACTAAAATTTAAAGTCCATGTTCAGTTCGTTTAGAAATGAACGAATATTTTTCGAACTATTATCAAATGAAATCTAATCGAATACAATCATGTTCAATTCGATTAGTAGCCCTAGGAGCCATCGCCCACAAGATCCTGAGTTGCTCTTGTACCTCAAGGGTTAAGATTTCTTCTGTTCTCATTAAGTGGCGGCTGATATTTTAGCCACCATCGATGCAAGTACCACATGTCCAACCCCTACAACCACTGTCATTGTGTGCCTAGCCAAGTGTCCCATTGCCACTACCTTCGAGGACAACCACCAAGACAAGAACATAATTTCCTTATATTTTTTAAGGAAGAAAAAGAGAGTAGGATACGAAAAGAGCCAGGGAGGGGCAAAATCTACTGTCAGATTATCCAATAGCTATACTAACTCAAGATTAACTCAAGTTATTGATTCAAATAAAGTTAAATAGATGACATTGGTTGCAGTGTAATGCAGAGTAAATATACATAGGTTCTAGGTAAGCATGAAGAATAAACAAACTATCATGTAATTAGCAAAGTTAATAGAACTTCTGGTGTAAAAATCAGTTAGAATAATTGTGACTATCCACGTGTAATTGGATTGTTGGTCACAAACCTTGCAATAGAGCATGATGCAGTGTTGATCGCAACAAGAGATCCCCTCATATGTCTATCATTTTATCCTAGGAGAGAACCATGGAATTCTAACAAATTCTTCAAGCATCGTCGATTTAAATTGTTATGCAAAATGCACTACCAACAGACCACTCCTTGAATTCTATATAAGGAGAGATTGCCCTCCGTGAATAGGGGCCAAATTGTTTTACCCAAACTCGAGATAGTCTGTCGAAACCCTACTCTTCCATGATAGATTGGATACATGCAATATATAGTATTACACAGAGATCTATCTCAATAGAATGTAGACTATGGTGGTGGAACCATGTTAAGATTTATCATCTTTGTGGTTAATTGTGTTCTGAACCTAAAAAAATACTTACATGTTATATCGTATGCCCATTTTGTTGATGTAAATTACTTGTATCATTATGTTTGGTTTAAAGGATTAGGAAAATAATTAACATAAAGTCCTAGAAACTTACATTTTTAATCCCTCCTTTCTTCTTCTATCTCCATGCATCTTCCCCTTCTCTATCCTCCTCCTCCATTTCCATTTTGTTGATGTTAAATACTTGTATCATTATGTTTGGTTTAAAAGATTTAGAAAAATAGTTAACATAAAGGCCTAGAAACTTACATTTTTAATCCCTCCTTTCTTCTTCTATCTCCATGCATCTTCCCTTCTCTATCCTCCTCCTCCATTTACATTTTGTTGATGTTAATTACTTGTATCATTATGTTTGGTTTAAAAGATTTAGAAAAATAGTTAACATAAAGTCCTAGAAACTTACATTTTTAATCCCTCCTTTCTTCTTCTATCTCCATGCATCTTCCCCTTCTCTATCCTCCTCCTCTATTTTCATTTTGTTGATGTTAATTACTTGTATCATTATGTTTGGTTTAAAGGATTTAGAAAATTAGTTATCATAAAATCCTAGAAACTTACATTTTTAATCCCTCCTTCTTCTTCTATCTCCATGCATCTTCCCCTTCTCTATCCTCCTCCTCCTCCATTTCCATTTTGTTGATGTTAATTACTTGTATCATTATGTTTGGTTTAAAGGATTTAGAAAAATAGTTACTATAAAGTCCTAGAAACTTACATTTTAAATCCCTCCTTTCTTCTTCTATCAACATTCATCTTCCTCTTCTCTATCCTCCTAATCCATTTCCATTTTGTTGATGTTAATTACTTGTATCATTATGTTTGGTTTAAAGGATTTAGAAAAATAGTTACCATAAAGTCCTAAAAACTTATATTTTTAATCCCTCCTTTCTTCTTCTATCTCCATGCATCTTCCCCTTCTCTATCCTCCTCCTCCATTTCCATTTTGTTGATGTTAATTACTTGTATCATTATGTTTGATTTAAAGGATTTAGAAAAATAGTTACCATAAAGTCCTAGAAACTTACATTTTTAATCTCTCCTTTCTTCTTCTATCTCCATGCATCTTCCCCTTCTCTATCCTCCTCCTTCATTTCCATTTTGTTGATGTTAATTACTTGTATCATTATGTTTGGTTTAAAGGATTTAGAAAAATAGTTACCGTAAAGTCCTAGAAATTTACATTTTTAACCACCTTTCTTCTTCTATCTTCATGCATCTTCCTCTTCTCTATCCTCCTCCTTCATTTCCATTTTGTTGATGTCTTGTATCATTATGTTTGGTTTAAAGGATTTAGAAAAATAGTTACCATAAAGTCCTAAAAACTTACATTTTTAATCCTCCCTTTCTTCTTCTATCTCCCTACACCTTCCCCTTCTTTATCCTCCTCCTCCATTTCCATTTTGTTGATGTTAATTACTTGTATCATTATGTTTGGTTTAAAGGATTTAGAAAATTAGTTAACGTAAAGTCCTAAGAACTTACATTTTTAATCCCTCCTTTCTTCTTCTATCTCCATGCATCTTCCTCTTCTCTATCCTCCTCCTCCATTTCCATTTTGTTGATGTTAGTTACTTGTATCATTATATTTGGTTTAAAGGATTTAGAAAAATAGTTACCATAAAGTCCTAGAAACTTACATTTTTAATCTTCCTTTCTTCTTCTATCTCCATGCATCTTTCCCTTCTCTATCCTCTTCCTCGATTTCCATTTTGTTGATGTTAATTACTTGTATCATTATGTTTGGTTTAAAGGATTTAGAAAAATAGTTAACATAAAGTCCTAGAAACTTTCATTTTTAATCCCTCCTTTCTTCTTCTATCTCCATGCATCTTCCCCTTCTCTATCCTCCTCCTCCATTTCCATTTTGTTGATGTTAATTACTTGTACCATTATGTTTGGTTTAAAGGATTTAGCAAAATAGTTACCACAAAGTCCCAGAAACTTACATTTTTAATCCCTCCTTTCTTCTTCTATCTCCATGCATCTTCCCCTTCTCTATCCTCCTCTTCCATTTCCATTTTCTTGATGTTAATTACTTGTATCATTATGTTTGGTTTAAAGGATTTAGAAAAATAGTTACCATAAAGTCCTAGAAACTTACATTTTTAATCCCTCCTTTCTTCTCCTATCTCCATGCATCTTCCCCTTCTCTATCCTCCTCCTCCATTTCCATTTTGTTGATGTTAATTACTTGTATCATTATGTTTGGTTTAAAGGATTTAGAAAAATAGTTACCATAAAGTCCTAGAAACTTACATTTTTAATTCCTCATTTCCTTTTCTATCTCCATGCATCTTCCCCTTCTCTATCATCCTCCTCCATTTCGCTACGTAGTATTGCAAAATCGAGGCCCTCATAAACTTCCTTCTCCAACCATCTTCCGCTTCCTCCTCTCCTCTTCTTCCATTTTGTTTTGTATTGTTGCAAGCTCAAGGCCCTCATGAGCTTCATCCTTTTTTTCCTTTTCCTCCTTTATGGTATTTCTTTGCTCGATAATACTATGAGATCAAGACCTTCGTGGCCTTCAAGTTTTCCTTCCACAACCTCATCTACGTCTTCCCTGGTTAGGAACCCTCCCCACCCTTGGTACGACTTCTTGTATTAGCTCCCTTTCCCACCCTCCACCATCATCGAGTTTGTCCTACCACATCTTCACCTCGCTGGCCTCGTCTCCTCCTCTAACTCCAATCTACTACATCCTAAATCCTAACACCCCCTCCCCAACAAATTAAAAAACCCTCTCGTTGTGTCATTTTTATATAGGGCAACTTTCTCTTTTGATCCTCCTCTCTTTCTTTCCATCGAGCATTTTCTCCATCCAATCCCTCGACGTCATTAGCAACCTCCTCTCCAATCATTCCACCCTCCACACCCTCAACCTCTCTTCCAACCGCAGGAAACAAATCCTATCAACTATGCACTAGCATAATAATGACCAAGAAAGGAAAATATGCACAATCGCACAATGCAAGGATTTACGGTAGTTCAACAATGTGCACATGTCCCTTAGCTCACTTCCGACTCTCTTCTCTTTATTTCATGGCATATCACTATCGCAACTCTAATTTTAAGATTAGGATTACAATGAGGATGTTATTAAATTACCATTATACCCTCGGTAATTTTAAGACCCCATGGGCCCCTTCATATATTTCAATCTAATCTCAATGATAATTCCCCTTGTGCCCCTCCCCCAAGCAGAAGCTAAAACAAAAACCATGTGATTGAAAACCTCCCGTGTGCCCCCTCTCCCAAGTCGTCGGTGTTCTCCGGCCAAAGAGTGGCACCCTCGCTGTCAATTTCCCCAATGCCTCAGCACATCGTCGCCAGTCACTCACAATCGAACTCAAATAGGTTGCTAGGTCGGTTCTCGGCATGCGTTACCGGGCCCATCTTCTCCAAGTGTTGCCACTCTAGACTCATTATTGTCACAGAATCTCCACCATCATCATTCCCTTTGCTGTGTGACATGATCTTGACATCGATCAATGTGTTCTTGTGGTAGCCCACCATGCCTCTGCTTCCCTAGGGGACCTATTGCTCGTCTCCTCGCATGACGGCTCCAATATTATACCTCAATCCCATAATCGTTCATGAATGAGGCACTAGAACACTGCCCCCCCCCCCCCCCCCACGTCTCCTAGTGGTATCGCAACTTGCCCTCAAAGCTCTAACGTTGACTTCCACAACTCCTTGCATTCGTCTTCTCATGTGCATAGGTAGCGATAATTAATGGTGGTATTTTATCTCAGAAACTTGTAGATTCTAGATCTTAGTAATTGCTTGAATTTTTCAATACTATATCAATAAACGAATGTTGGAATTGGATGCAATGTCGGAGTCGCTGTGCGAGGAGTCGGGCAATTGGTCGCGATTTTAAATTTCATTTTCTATAGTTTATTTTGTACCTAAATCAACACAGAATAAAAAAAATCCCTATTGAATAAAAAAATCACAACATTGATGTGTATGGTTTTTTTTTCCAATTTACTTTATATATAAAACATCTCTTTATAAATCATTATGCATATAGATATTTACAATGATTAAACTTCTTTTATATATTATAATCTTATTTATCGATTCTTTTTTATTGGTGTGCCTTATCTAGTATCTATTTTTAGGTCTGCCACTGCCGTGGAGGTAGGAGGATGAAGAAGAGAGGAGGACGAGTCTTTAAATTTACCATTCTTGAGGACCTTTAGACAAACTTTGCGATTACTTTTTAGTCCTTATAAAAAAACCCAAAGGACTGAACGGTATAAATATGAAATAACTGAATTATGATTTGATTTTGGAATTCCTTGTAGGAATATGGCAATAGGGTAAAATAACGTGTTCAAAATATTTTATATTTTTCTCACGAAATCTTAGAAAAGAAATCTAGAAAAAATTTGACTCGTCTAAGGGGCACGTTGCCTGACCTTTCAAAAACGGTATGGAAAATATTTAACAGATGGACGGCCACGTGGCATTAAATGAGTCCCCCTTTATGTGTCTACATTGCCGCTCGCCACTAAGTCGTCATTATCTCCGCGTGCCTTTTCAAAGCCTCCGGTTCCGCATCCAAAGTTTGAAGTTTATGCGAAATTTGCACTGAAGTCCCTATTGATTATCCCGCATTTGATTAAAGTCCCTCAGTTGATTTTAACCAAGTGTGTTTACACTTGAACCCTTTCAAGTTTTTCCCATAACATCTATGTCCCTATGTTATTTGACAACACTGTCCTTTTGTTAGTGTAATACAAGAGTACGATTTTAATAAGAGAAGGTGACTATTGCGAGTTTCTTACTAACATATGGGCACAAGTGTAACCGCAAAAGTTAGGAACATAAGTATTATTGGAAAATTTTAAAAGATGTGTGTAAAAGTCATCCCTAATTGATTTTATTTTGTCGATGTAAAATAAAATCATTAGATATAATCTCGTTTGCTCTGATATAGCTCTATTTGATAAGAGATGAGACTTTTATACCTTGTAATAAGGGATTTTACATTAAAATAAGTGATCTTGAAATAAAGTGGTTTACCTCAACAAGTATACCAAACTATGGAAGAACACCTATATCCATCGGGTTCGTTGACTCCTCTCCCCTCGCAAACAGACATTATATATGAGCATAAGCATGATTAGCATGAGAAATATAGGAGCTAGGGGCGGAGGGAAAGGCGGTGGGCAGGGATCATGGCTTCCCCTCCTAAAATTGGAAAATATCACATATGTGCCCCTCCCCTCAATCTCATATTTAAACTTGGGTAAATTATAATTTGGGTCCTCATCTATGATCTATGGGTCTGATCCCAAAATAGGTCCTCATCTTTAAATTATAACAATTCGAGTCCCAGAACCGTTAACCTAATGAACTTTTTGGGACCAATGATGAATATGTCCTTGTTTAAAAGTTGGAACTCAACCCCCACTCCCTTCCCGACAAGGGCATATTCATCATAAATACCAAAATTTCCAGTTCCTAAACAACCTTAGGACCCGAATCATTACAATTTAAAAATGAGGATCCATTCTGGGATCGGACCCATAGATGAGAACCCAAATTGTAATTTACCCTTTAAACTTTTGATTCCCATATTATCAGTCGTTATTGTCCCTCAAATTCAGTTGTCAAAATGTTCCAGTTTTTATATTCGATATTACCGATAGTAAATGTCTCCTCCACCCCTTTATAGTATCCCTTTTTATTAGTTGCGTTCATGGATCAATGAGATGTAACTTCCAAGTTGGTAGAAATTCTACTGTTATGGATTACGTCAAAAATGGACACGGAATCATTAATAACCATTATTATTTACAACAATGACAAATTCCTTTGTGACCTCAAAATCTCCTTATTAGTTATCTCCTTTCACCGGCACGAGATCCCCATCAATATGCTTCACGAATTGAGTTGTCTAGATCTCACATTTCCTTTGCCATCCATGCAAGACGCACACGATAGTGCGGTGTTGATCGACACATCTTCTCGGAGGTAAGTCAATATTCATATATTTTATGATTGAGAAATTTATAGACCGATTAATTTTAAAGAATGAGTTATGTTTTTTTTTACAATGTCTTCAAATATTAAAAAATGCTACTACACAATTTGGATTGATAAAATAAATATCATCTTCATTTATTTTCCCTAGTTCTACCTTTGTTAAAAGTATCTTTTTAAATTTTTAAGCATTTTTTTTATAATTTATACTTTAAACAAGCATAGAATTTTCAATATTGATGTGGTTTGCAAGTTTTCCTTTTAAGTTATAAACATAGCATGAAATTAGTGGAGTGATTTGCAAAATTTTCACATGACATTTTAAAAAAATGTAGCATTGCTTATTCGTCCTTCTTCATTTTGTGGTAATTGTGAGTCTCGGTAATATTTTATCTTAAAAATTTACTAGATATTTTATTTTATTTTTATGATTATTTCGATTTAAACTCCACTGGAAAATCATTAGCAGTTGAGACTAAAGGTTAGTAGAACAAAATTCATAAGAATTTATTGTTTTCTCCGATCTCGATCTTTATATACACCACTAATGACATATTTTACTATTATCATATTTTCGATCCAAACAACTAATTTTACAATCGAGGAATGGTAGAGTCGCAAATTTGTCAATTGCATAATATTAATTCATGAATACAGAAGCTATGTCTAACCATCTTTCAAGAGTAGGATTTGTTAACAATCAGGGATTTAATTATAAAACACTTATATTTTGTTTACCATCAGGGAGTAACTGTAAAACAAAAAATATCTAATAAAATTTTATTTGAACAACTTCGTAGAGGAGTATCCGAATTAATAAAAAATCATCTTTTAAAACATTTAATTATATAAACTCGTATATTATTACATTACATATTGCATCTTGCATCTTAGTTCTTGTGGAACTCTTGTATCTTAGTTATGTACTGCGCTCACAAGATGGATATAAAATGTTGAACATCAATTATATTTGCTTTCTTACAACTAAGTAATAATCTACAAGATTTCTTTGATAGTGAGTGAACTTTATTAAAGATTGACTCCACCTATATAACATCCAATGTTCCGCGCCTGATAGACATATAAAATAGAAAGGTATATATAAAAAGTAATACATTATTCACATATATTTGACGTTATTACTGGCAAAGGGTATATGTTTCTATTATTGTACTTGTAGGGGAAATTGAGAATTTTATGATTTGCGAAATTTTTAGGGATATATATGTAAACCCTCGCCAATGTTATCATGTGATGGTCGGTAGCAACCACGTTGGACTTCAATCATTAATGAGAAGATAGATTAATGCCCTAAATAAAGTTAGATAACATAAATTATATCTATAGTCATACTGTCATACTACTAGTAATATATTATAAATTTATAGCAATTATCTTATACTAACATGGATTTTTTCATCCCAGAGCAACTTTCTGAGCATGTGAAAGCATAATAAGTTAGTTACTCAAGATCTATTGTTTAATGTTGCGAAAACGTAAACAATCATGCACAAACACATGTTAAAATCAACATCTTCTCTAAAATAAGCAACCTTCTAGAGAAATCTTTATGTTGGCTTCTTTGAGAAGCCACTTCTAAGTTGGCTTCTTTGAGAAGCTATTGTTTGCTTCCTTGAGAAGCCATCTCCAAAGTTGGCTTTTTTAAGAAGCCGTCACTTGTTCTACTATACTTCATTGACCTCTATAAATAGGATCCTTGGGGTTCGTTTGGTTGCAGGGTTGGGTTGGGTTGGGTTGGGTTGGGTGAATAGTAAACTGTGAGGAGGGGTGTACCCCTGTAAGTGGTACCTGGTGAATAGTAAACTGTGAGGAGGGGTGTACCCCTGTAAGTAGTACCTTAACCCAACCCAACCCTGCCCAACCCTGCAACCAAACAAACCCGAGGTTGGAGTGTAATCAACCAAGAGAAGAACCAAGAGAGTTAAAGAGCCACCAAGTATATTGGAGAGGAAAGTAGAGAGAGCTTGAGTGTTGTATAGTTAGAGAGAATAAGTGAGTGAGTGTATGTGAAGTGGTGTATACTTTGCGGTGTTGTATTGTATAATGGTGTATTGTTAATGTATTTTTTTAGTGAGTCATTATATTGTCCTTGTAGTCAGATTCCAACAACACAATCAATCAAGGAAGATACAAACACACAAATTACAAGGTTCACTCTACATCCTTGCATGAGGTGATCGGTTTTTATTACGTGGATAAAAATAATATAGAGGACATAGAAAGCCCTAACCCTATGAAGTTTATATACTACTCTCGTAGAAAATGACCCGCATACAGACAGATCCAGTAGAAAAAAATGAGACGACGGTGTTGCCCCATGCAACTCCCACAAGAGACGAGGGGGGACATTAGACGGTTCTTCAACTGTGTTCAACAGAACATATAGTTGGAATTAAGGGTATGTCAATATTTAAGCTTGGATTTTTCTACGTAAATCGTTGTTATTAACGTGAAATTACAATTGAAACTATTGAGCTCATCTCTCCATGAGCGCACTTCCGTTGTAACAGACCATGAGCCTCATAAACTCCTCCAAGAAATCCACTATATGATAATTTTTTTCGAGTACCTAGACATGAAGATAGAGATTCAGACCTCAGGAAAATGAAATTCAAATTAGTAACTACACGGTGGTTGTGATATGCTTTAAAGTACAACCATATGTTCTCTTGAACCTAGCTGAAGAACTGGCATGTACATGCTCTTTTCCACACCATACCTTACCAGATGAAGGTCTCACTGCCTTGTCAGCGAGTCAGGGATGTCTAGGTGGGAGCAGCTGACCAGCCAAAAATTTTATTAGTGACCCCATTCTATTTGGGTATATGGATCCGATTGCTTCAAAGATCCATTTATAATGGTAGTAGTACATAAGCTCGACAGTGTTAGAACTCTCGGTATCCTATGTATTCCTTTTCTTCTTTAAAAATTGATCGACGTCAGATAAGGACGTAGCGCAGTTCCAGGTGAACATTGTAAATCCATGTTTTATGTTTTGTTTGATTCATCGTGATTGTGCATATTTGCTTCTACTAATCGCAACATAGATTCATCTGGAAGACCGTATGTGACCGTACGTTTAATGTAAAGTTCACGTATACGATGAATCTCCACTGAAAACAGTTGACATGTAGGTTTAGAGATCTCTACCAATTCAAAAGCCTAGCGATGGCGTGATCTGAGTTGAATACATGAGATTCAAACTCTTTGCCCCCCTTTAAAATCATACATCTCTTTCTCTTCTCACCATGTACATTTTTTTTCCGAAAGTACTAACAGAAGAAGCCAAACTTTAAACAACCTTGAATATATAAACCTACATGTTCTGCTGGAACTAGCGGTGGGGAACAGACCTGGAATCTCGCGAGTTTTTTTTTACCCGTTCGATATGGAGTATGGATCCTCTGCAGTATTGCAGAAGCTGGCTGTAACATGTGAGGCAACTGTGAGCCGCTCGATCAAGCTGGCTGTAACATGTGAGGCACCGTGAGCCACTCAATCACGACCAAGCGGTTCATGGTACCTCACATGTTACAGCTGACTTCTGCAGTACTGCAGAAGATCCGTGCTCTTTGATCTGATGGTTCTGCCTAGCAACCTTCGATTTGACTGCAACAAGAGACCTGTTTGGTTGCAGGGTTGGGCAGGGTTGGGTTGAGCTGGATGAATAGTAATCTGTGAGGAGTAGGTACCCTTGTGAATAGTAACCAGGGTTGGGCCAACCCTGCCCAACCCTGCAACCAAACATGCCCTTAGTTGCAAGTACACGCTTCGTTGGGGAAAATGAGGTCCCAATCCCCATCCTGATCGGATCATCCCCAACCTATGCTTCATCAATCTACTTAGAGGGCATCTTTGGGAGCCACCACCCTTTTATCGAACCTCATCTCGGGCGAGTCGAGGTCGGAGGAGCTCCATCCCAAGACAACTTTCTTGTTGCTCCTCCTGCGGGCAAGCTGAGGGAAGGTGGCTCTCTGCTGCATCTCTACAAAGCATGTTCTAGCAGTTGTAGGAGAGCATCTCCTGGAGAGCATCGCAAGGGAAGAACCCGTTTTTGTCCTTGAAAGTAAATAAAACGCGTATATCTCAGGGACTGACAATCGCAGGAGACCACCCTCCCCGTGCAAGATCGAGATCCCCACAGATTATATGGCACTGATATTTGATTCATCCGGAGTGAAGCATCATAGTGCAGAGCAGCAACAAGTCCACTGCAACATGGGGAAGTTGACCAGGATTGGTCAACAAGTGGCGTGTACCTGGCACATGCTGTATGAGAGGCGCAAGTTGGCATGCTGTTACAGCCCCTGCTGTAGCCTGTAAGGCAAGGGATCCCTTGGATGGGGATCGGACGGCCTCAAGATGTGTGCCAACCATCCTCGGTCCCATATGAGAGTCGTCTGATCTCCATCCAACGATCCTCTGCGTTAAAACATGCGCTGCTATAACAGGGGATCCGTTCCCATTTAGTCAAGGTTAACACACATGCTTATGTATCGCGAATGGAAGAGACCACATGATTCTTTGATGATGCTTGTTAACAAGGGATTGCACCAAACTAATCCAAAGGGTACAAGTGATAGAACTGTAAGAAGGTAGGGGGTACGATTGATATTGCAAAAAAGAGGACATAAACATAAAAAAATCCAAACAAAATATTGTTAGGAAAAATACGATGATAAATAATGGTGGACCACACACGAATTTTTTTTAAAAAGGTATCTTCAAATATTGCATAAAAAGGTTTTACTTATAGGGGGGAATACAATGTACAATATTCACGTAATCACCTCACAGCAAAATAAATCTTTTGTAGCTACGGAATGTCTAGCTTTAGACATCAAATTCTGTATCGTCGCGAGCTGAACAAATATTGTGGCAACCGATTTTTTTTTATAAAAATAAGTGGAAAATTTAGCTTAAAATACATTACCTATTCCAACATGTTTAAGAGAATGTGCGAGCACTTCCATCTAAGATAATATTATTAACCAGTAAATAAAGATACTCATAATATAATTAAATATAAACTCATACACGTATTTAAAAAAGACGATAAAACAATATTTTGTGTCATCAGAATCTATAATGCTGGCAGAAAAAACTTTGACTTGAGACAATTCAACTACTATACGAAATCCGTTGCCAAAAGTAAGCAAACTAAAGAAATGAAGCATCCATTTGTTCATTTGCCACTAACCAGTAATGGAAAATGCTGGCATAAATTTATTATGTTGCTTTTGTTTCAAATTTTGGATGTAGAACCTTGTGTTTTAAGTATCATTTCAATATTCCAAAAAATCACTTGTTATTGATGATTAATTCTCTGCATTGTAGTATTTTCTTTGGATTTTTACGATCCATTAATGTTGAATTATTAAAATTAAAACTAAAATGGTGAAAATATCATATTTACCCGATTTGCTTGTTAAATTCATGCTAAATCAATATTTGCCGTAAAAGTTCTCTAAAAAACACTTTTATATAGATATCACATGGCTTTAACATCTGCTCAAAAGTCAATGAAAAATCACGCTTCATGTGGCTTAAAATAAAAGTTACGTGAAATTGGTTTTTAATTTCTTACTAATCCCCTTTGTATCTTTTTTGCAAAAAAAATGAAACGCTATGTATTCTCATTAAAATCACTATCTATGAATTTATGGATCGTAAAAATATCAATGTTTGGTATTTGTTAGAATTAATGAATCGCATATTATTTTTTAAAAAATCATAAAAAATCATTTTAAATTCAATATATATATATATATATATATATATAACATAATTTGTGGCATTCTTCCTCCTGGGATCCGGATACTCGACAATCCAATCCACTTAATGTAGTCCCACGTTTGAAGCATAGAAAGAAGATAGAAAGCATAGCATAAAAAGACAATAGAAAAAATGCAGTAAGCTTTTTCCATTAACATTCATCGTATAAACATGTCCACAAATTTTCACATACATGTATTACTTGAATGTCTGTATACATATGATATACATCTCTTGTAAAGGGTACAAATAAAGACATCAACAAAAAACTACAAAAGTATGTACATGCAAAAAAGTAACAATAACAACAGCTAAAGAACTGAACCAATCAAACCACTCACCATTGTAGATGCTCCTGAGGACTTGTCAGATTCACGAAAGTAGGTACATCATGAGCAAATTCGTCCAGTACGACGCCAAACAACTAACCAAGAAAGAACCACTGGAAGCTAGAAAGTGTACAAAAACAAGTAACTGTGTAAACCCACACGCATAATAAACTGACCAGAAAACCTAGATCATTGATCCCTATCATTATTCATATCATTGTGATAACAACCTTGATCCAATTCATGAAATCACACACTCAACCATATGTTAAACAATCCTCACACTTTACCGTACCAAGTCAAACGCCACACTTTACTGTGTACAAACCCTCGCCACTGGTTTGAAACTGACCCATGTAAAGTCTAGTCCTAACATTGTCTTGAATCTTCTCTTTTAGGAAAACCACAACTCCATGAATTCTCCGGTTAAAACCAACACTCATATATTCATTAATGTAGCCTATACCTTAGTACCAACCTTAAGTGAAAGAAGCAAAGCACATACAACCGACCAAAACTAATTGGCACTGCACATATGTAAATCGCGATTGACACTTAGCAAAAAATGGCACACCGGTGCGCCAAAGTATCATGTCCACTGACTGACGACCTGTTGGGATCGCGGTCAACTAAGCTTATATCGATGGCCCCAAGGGTGCATGTCACTCCCTTGGTAACGTTCTCCAAGCTACCCCCATGTCACTGAAAGTCAAGCACTGTAGCACGAAATAGAAACTACGACGTGAAACTTAACTCTTGGTTCTAAGAGTTGAAACTCAAATTTGAAGGTGACGTAAAATGCTCAAGCTCATCCTCATCGGACCTCACCGAATCCATTAGCATCCTTTATTCTTAATTTAAGGTTAGAGATGATCCATTTCACTTGATTATCCATTTATATCTATAATCCAAATATTTATCATATATTAATGTTTTATATGATCTACATCAATTTCAGAATCAAATTTAATAAATTTTAAGATCCAAATGGGTCCATAGTATCGCTCATCCAACTTTGGTGATAGACCATTATTGAACGATTATAACATTAACCATGATATATCATTTCGGGCCAAATGATCAATCAGCCTTAAGGTATGATCGATCATATAAAAATTATGATTGATCATACATGGATAGTAGTCGAATCCACTACAGGGGCATCCCGCGAAATTGTTACGATCGACAATCCGACTATGCCATCGTGTTCCTGCTAACACCTACAACAAGAATATCTACTCAGATCGTGCATTCAAGCCATGGATTGGTCAGAAAATCCGAACATACAATTTGATAAGTTACCCTGTATGCCCAAAACTGCAACGAGACGCGGTAAAAATCTTGACTATATACAGCTCATACCCCCATGATGTAAAAACATCGCAAATCCGGAAGCAAACATATGGTTAAAAATCATAGCTATGGGTCATCTCCTGTGACTTTTCCTCTCCGGAATGCTTGTTTCATGATGTCGAACGTATTTCTAGACCCACCACGTGATTGCACGCTTTCATATTTTTGCATCGGTGCCCTCGAATCTTTGATCAACCGTCGAAAATCTCTTCGATAGTGGAGCTCCAATGAGGCAAGTGATATGGTTTGCTAGACCACTTAAGGTTGCATCTATATTTATAGGTTTGTGTCTAATCGAATCCGGATCGGAGTTCGAAAGATGTAAATCCTTCGTATTTTCATAGTAACTTCCTCTTGCAGACTCCGATTTTGATATTATTTGGATCGTTGGAAAGGTCTCGATGAGTACTACCAGATAATTTCATTTGACTCATTTGGAATGAATCAAGGCTAAAACTAAGAATTAGTGAATTTCCTAAACATGAGGTCTTACATAATTAAACTAGGTGTATTTCACCTAATGACATCTTTTTGTTAAAATCTCATTAATTTCAGTTACTATTCGGCAAACAATTGCATAAAAAAACTTATTTTATCTTTTGTATATGCACATTAAATCTGAAAAATATAGAAACAGTTAACATTACATGTCTTGAAAAAAGTGAATACTGTCAAAATATACAATCTATTATTTTCTAAATGAATGGGAAGTTAGATACTATACGATTGACCTAGCCTTCATTCCTTGTTTGTTACCCAAGAAATCGACATTTAAAATATCTCAAAAATTCTCCTAGGATAATTTATTTCATTCAAAGTCTAAAAAATAATTTTATCCCATTTTATGTATTTTGAGTCATAAAATCGAATTGCAAAAAAAACCAATACAGGTATATTATCCTTGGTTTCAAAATACAATCACTTGCATATCTGCACATCATTTTGCGTCGATATTACCTTTTGTATCTTTAAATCAAAAACTCTAAAAAATCATCTTGTAAACTTGATTTCTCGATTGTCTTAATTAAGAAGTTGCCCATATTTTTGCATCCCAGAGTTCAACCTTGGTATCTCGTCAAGTAAAACAAATAAATACATCTCGTATCATTAATTATCTTTTTCTTATGTGGTTTTGAATCGTGCTTTGAATCCAATGCTACAATAACTCGATTAAATTAAATGTGCTTTTCATCGAACGACTAGTATATCTTTTTGAATTTCTCTGACTAAGTCCACATGTTATAGAGCTATTTCCTTGGAGGTCGTCATGGCTGATATTCAAAAAGAAAAGATGAGAAGAAAGCCTCAAGTTTCTTAATCATAGTCAAATGTTTCAATCATGAAATATAAGTGGATACTGAAAAGATCAAAAAGCAGAAGCAAGTTTAGATCAAAGTAAAAAATTTACAGTTTCATTATTGCAGGAAGAAATCCATATTGAGGAATATTTGTTTCAATAGTGAATGTAATAATTGATGACACTATACTAACTAGTTAGATAATGGAAACTCCACATGTAATCTCCAGCAAGAGTTTGTCGTGTCAAATTTTTTTTATGATTTTTAGAATTCTTAAAATGGGGGGATGGTTTCTTGTAATGTCACCGGAAGGCTACACAATTCCATTTGAAGCTAAGATATGGGCAAGCTCATGATATGCATCTGAACTTAATATCCATGAGCAAGCTTTGACGATGCAGGTTATCACAATATTTTTTAGTGGTGGACAATAGAAGGTCACCAATGGTGATTCGATTGTGTTTCGAATATATAAGTGCGGTAATAGTAATACCTCTATGTTATACATGCATCACTTTTCAAGATTGTGGCGAATGTAACTCATGAAGATAACCCAATTGAGTTGTTGCATAAAAGGCTCAATCATATGAGCAAGAAGCGCATGGACACCTCAGTCATGTGGTATAGTGAGCATTGACATTGCTTCTCAAGTGTGTGAAATCTCGGTTTGTAATCTTTTGTCCATTCTCATTTGATGGGGAAAGTTTGGTTCAAGGTTGGGTGATGATATTTGGGGCTCGTTTGGTAACCGAGTTACTCCAGGGTAACCCGGTTTACCCCTCTCTTTTCTTGGGATGGAATTCTATCACAAATCATAGTGACATCACGTCACATTCTTTATTCCAACCCTCGTAACCATCCCAAACAGCTACTATTCTAATCGGGTTACCCCAACCCACTCCAACCCAGCAACCAAACAGACCCTTGGTAGTGGGGGGTGCGGTTAGGACAGAGGGATGAGTAGGGATTAAGACCGGAGATGGGGGAGGAGAGGAAAAGGGCTGGACAAAGGAAGTGGAAGGAGGAGGTAAAAATATACAAGTTTTAAGGATCGCCTCTTAGATATATTTCATTCCTTATGGTCGAACATAACAACTTGATCGACAAACATTTATGATAAGAACAAGGGATTTTTACACCCATAACCCTGAGTAATTTCGTAATAACATTCATAACCCTGCATAACCACAAATTACATGAGAAACCCTGAATAGTCACTCCGTCTCACACTCATAACCCTCTGTTAGTTTAATATCTTAACTCAACCATATGAATGAGTTAATCTAACTCATCCTCAATCCAACAGTTAGGAAAAATAAAAAAACCTTGATGCTGGATGGGGACTCGAACAGGGGATCAGGAGGGGCTTCAACCAAGGGGAGTAGCTGCGGGAGGAGGGTGGCTTTGAGCTTAACTGCGGGGAGGCGAGCAGGGAAGGAGCAACTCGGTAGCGGTGGGTCGGGCGAGCAGGAAAGGAGTGGCATTGAGCTCTGCAGGGGGCGAACAGGGAAGGAGCAGCTCGAGCCGGGGGGGAGGGTGAGTTAAGATATTAAACTAACAGAGGGTTATGAGTGTGAGACGGAGTGACTATTCAGGGTTTCTCATGTAATTCGCGATTATACAGGATTATGAATATTATTGCGAAATTACTCAGGGTTATGGGGGTAAAAATCCCTAAGAACAATCAACTCCATAAAATTGTTTTCCATGGCATTGATGTCAATATAAAGTTTGCAAAGGTTAGTGAGTAATTATGAAATTATACTTGACATACGTGTAAATGTCACTTTAAAAAGAAGCGTTTAAATCTCAAAGATACCCTTGAAAACTTCCCACGCAAATACCCCCATATTTTTAGCAAAAATACCCTTGAAAAGTTCACATACTGCTTTACAAGTCCCCGTTTGACCAACCTAGTTACCTAACTCAACTCTGTGAACTCACACATCGGCATCAGAATAAAATAAAAGAAGGGCAAAAAAATAACTCGACCTTCACAGGGCTATATGTGCAATATCATATATTTACAGGAATATCTTTGTAAAACCAGGGGAATCCATAAAAAGAACAAGGGCATAACGGTAATCCCGTAGTCACAATGCCCTCCGTCCCATAAATAGCTCAAATGGAAGCCACTGGAAGAGCTCAGGCTGCTCGCTCTCCTCCTCCTCCTCCTCCTCCTCCAAATCTCTCTCTCTCTCTCTCTCTCTCTCTAAACTTAGGGGATGCGATCTCTGCCCATATCCAACCTCTCCACCCCCTCATTTCTAGGGTTCCACATTACACCCTTCCCTCCCTCTCTCCCTTTCGTTGGATCCTTGCGGAGGTGAGAAGGGGGGCCTTAGGAAGGTGAGCAGATTTGGAGGAGAAAGGAAGGACCTGTCGGCTCGAATCAACACGTTTCTCCCGGAAAGGTGATCGCTTTCTCATCGTTCTATTGGTCGGATCTATCGAGCATTTGAAAAATACGATAATGACAGGAAAAATGCCCTTTTCAAAAAAATTAAAAAAAATCAATTTGCATTTTTTATGAGAATTGGGATGGTGTGATTCACGGGTATTCCGTGTCAGCGGATTTTCTGCGTGGAATTGTTTGTTCGTTGTTGCGTCTGGGGAGAAAGGAGGGATCTTTCGTCTCGCATCGAGGCGTTTCTGCTGGAAAGGTGATTGCTTCGGCATTGTTCTGGTGGGCGAATCTTGGGAGCGTTTGAAAAATAAGATAGTGACAAGAAATTTTTTATTTTTAATTGTTTTTTCACCGGCAAGTGGGTGTTTTTTTTTCCATCTTTTTTATGATATTGGGAATGTCAGGTATTTTACACCTGCGTTTCTTTCTGCTAGTGCGTTGTTGAAATTGATTGCCCATTATTGCTGTTAGTGTCAGAGGGCTCAGGTGGCGTTTTTTGAATTTAAAACTGTCCTACGATTTGTGTTTCTTTGTATGAAAATTTGGTAAATTTGACATCCTAACCAAGTTTAACACTTGTTACTTGAATCTGGTTAGCTACGAATGATACCTGTAAATTCCATGAACATCTCTTTTTTAAAGGGAAGTCAGCTCAAGCCTCGCGTGCATCAGCTAATAGAATTTATTGGGACTCTGCAGGTTTATATATATTTGATCTGCATAGGTTTGATAGGTGTCCGTGAGTATTTCAATTATGGTTGCAACTGCTGCAGCGGCCTCTGCATTCTCTGCTGTTCATCCACAGAACTCGTCTTCTGCAAATGGTCCTGTGAATTTTCCGGGACGCCCAAACAACCTAGATGCTGGGGTTCTTAAATCCAAGACAGCGTTGCCATCAGGGGCCATGCAAGTGAAAACCAATGCACAAGCACCTCCTAAGATCAATGGAACCAAAGTCTTGAAGTTGGAAGCCCCGAGAACCGAGGATGATATTATTCCATCTTATGCCCCGAGAACTTTCTACAACCAGTTGCCTGATTGGAGCGTCCTCCTTGCAGCCATCACGACCATTTTCTTGGCGGCAGAGAAGCAATTGACGTTAGTTGATTGGAAGCCAAAACGACCGGATATGTTGGCCGATGCGTTTGACCTTGGAAGGATTGTGCAGGATGAATTGATCTTCAGGCAAAACTTCTCGATCAGATCCTATGAAATCGGTGCAGATAAAACGGCTTCTATAGATACGCTAATGAACCATTTACAAGTGCGTGGTTATCCATTCTTTGTACTCGTTTTTTGTCAATACTGAGAACCCTGTTGTTAACTGATGGACATTTACAGGAAACTGCACTAAATCATGTGAAAACCGCAGGGCTCTTAGGTGATGGGTTTGGTTCCACGCCTGAGATGAGCAAGAGAAATCTCATATGGGTTGTTACGAAAATGCAAGTTATGGTAGAGAAATATCCTTCATGGTGAGTTTTTATTGGAAGTTGTGAAAAATCACCTTTTGCTTTTCCAGTATATCTTTTATGATAGGGCAGTGCTAAAGCTTTATTCCTCATAGATATTTTGCTGATGATTTTTAATGAACCCTATCCACTATGTACGGGATTTTGGGGAAAACCAGGGTAGTTCTAGGTCTATCACACATGGTCTCGACTTGCATTCTGCAAGAGATTTTCCTCATACTTCCAACTTGTAACCTCTTAGTCACATCACAGTGTTTGGTGTACAAAGGCTCACCTTACTTTTTGATGAATTCGGTTTGGAATTGTGTAGCATTGAAATTAGGTTTACGAAACAACTAGTTAGATTTTTGAAACGTTTTTCTTTCTGTTATATAGACTTTAGAAAAATAGCTGGCCTGGAGATCTCCAATAATCAAACTTGCTTCCCTTTTTGATCTTTAAGGTTGGCGATGATGGAGATATAAGATGGTGCAGTTATCAAGCAGACCTTAGTGTTATGTTTCAGTACATGTTTTTAACTATATAGTCATAACTTACAGGGGAGACGTTGTGGAGGTAGATACATGGGTTAGTGCTTCTGGCAAGAATGGCATGCGACGTGATTGGCATGTTCGAGACTCCCGAACAGGCCAAACAATTACAAGAGCTACCAGGTCGGTTTTAAGTGGTTGATGTCTTGAGCTTTGTCTAATTGTTTCCCTTTTATTAAGGTTACTGAATGGGGGAGAAATAATTATCTTGCTAACCATTTTATATATATTTGCGGCCAGTGTGTGGGTTATGATGAATAAGCAGACTAGGAAGTTATCTAAGATACCAGAAGAAGTAAGAGAAGAGATTGGACCACATTTCATTCAACGTTATGCCATAACTGAGGATGATAGTAGGAAACTTGCAAAGCTTGACGATGAGTCTGCTGATATCATTCGTAAAGGGCTAACTGTAAGTAATTCCTTTTTCTATGTTGATATTATTATAATATGGAAGTCTTCTTTCACGTCAACCCTTTTTGTGTGAGGCATAGAGCACTCACTGTGCATATTCTGCTCAACTTGTTTTTCAACAGCCAAGATGGGGAGATCTAGATGTCAACCAACACGTGAACAATGTCAAATACATTGGTTGGATTCTTGAGGTATTTGCTTTTCATGGTTTGAAACTGATAAGCTATATTTCTGTTTGTTGTTATCTGTGCGAAAAGGCAAAATAAATTTTTATCACCTTGGCTACTTCTACTACAAGTAACAAAACTGTACATCTGCAGTGAATCTTTTGATACCACTGCTCTGCATACAAGCTCCTTATTTCCAAATTTGAATAACACCTCCCTCTGCTTTTTTATTAGATGTTGTATTCTGTTTCTCTATACAGTAGTTGGCTCCATTTTTGGGATGGTTCACAATAGACCATGCTTGATTACCGTAATGTAAACATATTTCGTGGAATCCGATCCATGTAGTCTAATTGCAACAAAATGCAATTTTCAGATAATAAAACACATTGATTAGTAATTGCAATTCCACAAAAAAGGATCTATAAATTGCTTTACATGTTGATAATCTAAACATGGCCTAATAGTTTTCGACTTTTTGTTCCAGCATTTGGAAGCAAATAAATTGGGAAACAATATTTTTGATCAAATTATTGGTGGGTTTTCATGGTTAGGAAACGATAACGTTACATGAGAGGTGGATATTCCATGATCAAGTAAATAATTGGGAAATGATATTTTTGATGGAGTAAAAAAATGGCAAACTGTTTGTGATGTTTATCATAGAATTAAAGAAATTGAGAAATAACAAAACTGAGGGTCATTCCCAATTCTGATTAAGTTGAGACAATTACATTAAAAAAACACAAACCTAGGTCAGTTTGGAGATGGAATCCATTGATAAAGCTTGTTCTTGCGATTAAGATATTTCCTTCATGTAGCCAGTGGGATAAGGATTCACCATTTTTTTCTCTAACGTTAGAAGTGAAGCTAGAAAACATCTTAAGACAGAATTTTAACATGCATTGTTGCATATCCTCTTTCCTTTTACATTAGTCAATCTTCTATCATTTCTTCCTAATAGTCTTCCTTTTTCATCTCACAGAGTGCCCCCATATCTGTTCTCGAGAACCACGAGCTCACCAGCATGACTCTTGAATACCGGAGAGAGTGCGGAAGGGACAGCGTGCTAGAGTCCCTCACTGCAGTCTCTGAGGATGCTGCCTGCACAGAAGCTGGTGTTGAATGCCAGCATCTTCTCCGCCTTGATTCAGGGGCAGAGGTTGTGAGGGGGCGGACTGAATGGAGGCCTAAGCCTGCACGTGAACCCACAAACCTGGGCCTCATGCCAGCCTAGAGCATGTGAGCATTCTCAAGGAGTGCATAGTATCGATCTTAATGATTGGTGTTTGGTGATGCAAGCAAAGGTAAAAAGAGAGGAAGCCCTCATTGTAGAGAGAACAGAGAGTTGTTCTGATGGGCTTGCTGGTCGAGTATATATACTTATTTTCTCTTTATTTTATTTTCCTTGATATTTGTTTGTTTCTATTGGAGTTCATGTCTTGTCACCTAAATCTTTGCAAGTTGCAACTGTTTTTTCACCTGTCTATTTTATTTTTATGCTTTCCGCACTGCAAAAGCTGTATGTTTTATGCTTGACATAGTTTCCTAACCTGCAAATCATGCAGTCGCCTGGACATGCCACCTGAACTGTTGAAACTTGGTGGTGTTGTAGATCACTGTGGATTGTAAGTCCTGGTTGCACTGATAATGTTATCTGTGTGCGCATCATGCGTTTATCTATATGGAATATCAACAACTGGACTTTTTTAGTATTTCCTTGCAAATTCGCCTGCTGTAAGGTTTTGGTCTGGAGGCTTTTGGTGCATTTGGCAGGTTATGAAAGAGGCCACGTAACCGCTCCGTTTGACGTAACGATCAAGAAGAAAACAATATTACCATGAGATGAAGGTAAGAATGAGTGTTGCATCCAGCGGTAACAATGTGGACCCATATTGTGGTTACGCTGGTAAAAATGCATGTTGCATGGCAAAAATGTGCATTGAATGGTAAAATGATGGATCTTTAGCGGGATCTGCAGCAGAGTCTCAGTAACCGCTGGAGCCGCTTGATCTTGATTGAGCAGTTCACATGATTTTGCACTTTTTTGTGGCCCATACCGTGCAAAATCGTGTGAACCGCTCGATCAAGATCGAGCAGCTCAAGCGGTTACAGCAGACACAGCACCACATCAGACGATCCTCTCTACTTATGGTAACACTTAAAACCACCTGGTTTCTTGCCCCCAACCAATCTCGTCCCTTGGATTTTCCATGGACGATTGGGATTATTTCAGCAGGTCCCGTGCTGGGTGATCCAAATCCAAAAGAATCACACATAAAATGCTCAGTAATGTGTTGTAAATTCTCTCCAATTTCAGAATTTTATAGAAATGCATTTCTTCCAGAATCAAATCAAATCGTTGAGGAAATGGAATAAAATATTGGGTGCTCTTATCATTTGAAAACACTGAAATATTTCCTTGTATTGGAAAAGGCCAATCCAATGAAGGACCATTGTATTATCTGTCAATTCAACATCAAAGATGGAAGCTTACAGTGGAAGGGGAATTTCATCATAAAGTTAGAGCTGTTCTTGTCAGAGCTAACTCAAGGGGGATCTGTTGCAACGCCCAACTAACCTAACAACCACCAGCTCAAAAGGCTAATTGCACAAAGGGTCCACCTCACATGGGAGCACCATGACTAGCTTCAAAAAATCTAGCACTGTATCCACAGGCTGGCGGAATCTTAGACCTGTTCTTCCTCGTGCAACCGCATCCTTTTATCGATGAGGCAGCTAGCACGTTGCTCCAACTTTTGCGTCGCTTTGAATGCAACATGATCTCATGTATGGAGGTGCCGACGATCTGAGTATCTCCAAGAGTTGTTCCTACTTGAGAGCACACATGTCGTAGGTCGGACGCTTTTCGCCAGTCGGCTAGCATGACCATGTGCTTGAGAATAGAAGTGCTGGGTCTCAAGAGAGTATAAAAAATAAAGGGATTTTTACCATTTTTTCTTCATATAAAACATTGAAATTACATATGTACCTGTCCCTTTATTATATTTGCCCTATGGCCCCTATAGAGTTTCTAAATTTACATGTCCAGCCATATTGTTGAGTCTGGAGAGGGGTGAAAGATGTAAATTGAGAAGTTTATTTGTGTTATATGAGGAGTCATGGTTTAAATAGGTAAATGGTGCAAATTACAATGCAATGTTTTGCCGAATATAGAATTCTCATGAGGTGTTTTGTCGCAATTTTCTCTTTTTCATGAGAATTTAATTGCTTGGGTCGGACGGAGATACTATGTGCATGCAATATATTTTAAATTTTAATCTATAATAAATTGCATTTAGTAAATGGTCGGATGATACTAATACGATGATATTTTTATAAATAAAGTTGATTTTCGTTTTTATGGACTATTGTTACACGTCAAATATAATCTCACCTCTAATTTTCACAAAGTGTGTGCGAGTTGTGAGAATGAGGGATACTTTTTGACAACTTATTTAAGTATTTTAGGTAGTTGTCGAGGGCAATCTTCCTCGATAACATCTCACATCATTGCTCAAGACGTTAAAAAAACTATCGAGTATGATTTTCCCTAACAGTAAAAAAAATTATCCAGGAGATGGAGACACTTCTAAAAGGAGATAGGAGGAAAAGGATGCCTAGATCATATGACCACCATTATTACTGGGAAGAAGTAATGCGCCGTATCACAATTAAGATGTTGCAAATATAAGTAAAAAGGGTTGTGACACCGCATAGAATGTTTATAAAAGTATGAAAATGATTATATATAGTGGGGAATACTACTTGACAACTTTTTGGTTTAAGCTTTTGAGATGGTGGTCAATAAGTCCAATTGAAGCAGTGGTTAAAACTCGCTTTTCTCGATAACGACGTCGATGTAGACCTGGGACGTTGCAGAGAAAAAGGTTAAGAAGCTCTAGATTAGTAAGATGCCATAAATCTTGACAGAAATCGATTGAAATAGTCGTTTGCATCGCGAGTGATTTATTTCTTTGGAAGCTAAAAATATATATTTTATCCCTTCGTCATCACAGCGCGTCACAAGATTAAAAGAGTTTAAACTATCATTTAAGCATTTTCAGAAATAATATTTTTAGAATTTTGAAGAAAGTGGAGTTCCTTTAATCTAAGATGCGCACACTTATTGACTTTTGCAAAGAAGGTGTTAAAGAAAGTTTGCTTTTATACCCATACCCTATGATATTTCTCAATTACCCGACAATTTCTTGATTTACATAATTAAATTGTAACATTGCAATATTGTTCCGTTTCACATGGTCTCTCCCCAACATCAAGATTGGGAGTCCAATCTCATTGTGATTCCTAATCCTAATATGATCATCTTCCTGGCAATCTCTCCCTTGAGTTGAATTCCGTCGTGATCTCATCATGTCTTGAATCTGCACTGAGCCATCCTCGTCTTATGCAGGTCTCGTTAGCAGAAACTCGCCGCCTCTAGGTAATGCACCAGTCACTGGGTGCTCTCGACGTTTATCCTCTTGGGCATGTTGTTCGGCATCATTGTCCGACTCATCACAACATGTGCTCCCTTGCTCGCTCTGAGAACTCCCTCTTCAATGGTGACTCGAGGTCCTCGTGACTCGATCGTTCCTAGTGAAATCATATTCTTCTTGATTGTAGGAGTATGTCTGACACCTGTCAGAATTCGTACTTCTCCATCAAACATGCAAAATTACACTAATTAAATTTCCTTGATGTGTTGAACCTATCCACCTTACATATTGATTGTACCATTATTGCATGCATGATATGCACAGAACTGCTCCCTGGACGGGCACACTTGATCTGAACATACCAAGTCCAGAAGCCGTCTTGAATATGCCTTAATCACCCTAGAGAATGCTAGCAAGTCTCCCTCATATTCTGCATTAGAATCCTTTATGTCGGATTCAGAATCTCCAATCTTATTCTTTCCTTTCCCTTCTCACGTATAGGACAATCGGCTATTTGGTGACCCTTCTTGTCATAATAAAAGCATCTTATCAGATCTTGTGATTAGAACGACTACTCCCTTGATCTTGAATGTCTACCCTCAAGTGCCAGCACAGGACCTTCATTCATTAGTTGCATTCATCCGCCGACTAATGAATCCATGATTCATTAACATTCTGACTGTATTTTATCTTAAAACCGTTGACAAATGCACGTAAAAATTCATTAATTCCTGCCTTTTATCAAAACTACATTCATGAATAAAAATACACTTTTGTGCATCAAAAACATGTAGATAAATAAAAGAATAAAAATAAAGAAAACAAAAAGAAGGCAGATTGTAAATATGTATATATGTACAATATGACTTATAAAATATAAATATAGTTGAAGGATATATATATATATAACCTAACCCTCGAGACCAAGTCAGCATAGTCACCACACCTCCAAGAGGATTAGAAGGTGGCGCATGTTTCTGAGTCACGATCTGACATGGAGTTCATTAGCGAGAAGCTGACATTAGTCAACGTGATTCAGAAGCAAGTTTGTGATTTACAACCGCTGCGAGAGTTGGAGAAACTCTCATCACTTCCTCAACATTTGAGCGATCTGAGGAAGAAGGTGATCGAGTTGCAGCTTTAGTATCATCACTCTAGCACTCCTTTTACTTCTCAGAATGTACGGAGATCTTTACTCGCTCCTCCCATCTGTCAGATTCAGTATATTTAGAGTTACCCGGTACAGCCTACTGAGCCTCCACGGATTTATTGGCATAAGGATCCATCCAATGTCAACCCGAGTCAGATCACTAGCCCTGGAGAAGTTGATGTTGATTCTCACACTACTCTTAAGATCAATGGGATATGTTATGCTCATGTTCATCATTCACCACACTTCACTCCTCAGAGCATACACCACCAATAGCAGCTGCAACAATATAGTCACACACTCCTAGGCAGGAAAGAGTAGATAGCCTGGGACACCACACTGAGTCTGAGATGTCTTCACAGGCTCTGGCACTGAACCAGATCATGGACATGTTGAGCACGCTCCAGACAGCGCATAGGACAGAGATGGAGCGGGTTAACCATCGCCTAGATGAGTTAGTCGCGCCCAAGACCACTCTCCCAGCCCAGCCTCAGATGAATCTGAACAACAAGAGGAGGCATTCAGATCAAGTAGACACCACTACAGTTATGATATCTTTTCCTGAATTTTTATCTAACTTCATTCGTCTCAGGAGCGATAGATCACCACGAGCACCTGATCGAGAGGAGGAGAGGGCACATGATGAGGAGCGAGAACCGATGATGATCTTGATCATACACATCTTGATGCTTAGGAGGATGACCACCATGAGGAGGACAACCATGACGATGTCCATCACCATGATGATCAGAGAGGGGAGCGATGCAGAGACAGTAAACATGGATAGAGACGAGTCAGACGATGCTGCCACGCTAGACCATACAGATGCCTCCGATGCAGATTTTTCTTCTCCTATTTTAGAGAGTTTTGTACATATTTCTGAGACTCTTGATGTACACTCTGATTCCACTTCTAATATGAATAAAAATGTTGATTTTGTTGTTCCTGAGATTGTCCATTTTCCCGATGCTTCGTATGGAAAAGGAAAGAAAATTGCCAAAAAGAATGTTGTCACTCTTGAGACAGAAAGGTTATCGAAAGATCACATCTTTTTTTGAAGATCCCGCTCCATGATGCCTACGCTCAAGCAATAGCTAAAGAATAAATATACCATGCATAGGAAGAATATATTACGTACATAGAAGCATGTTTTGACCAAGTCCACATCCTGCACTATACAGAACATATTACACAAGAAGAAGAAAGATTTAGGAGCACATTATGTCAAGTGTAAGATTTCCCATGCAACATTCGATCACACTCTATTAGATAAAGGTTTCTCGATCAATTTTTACCATCTTGTTTGCTCGACAAACTCGAGTTAGGTCCTCTTTACAAATCTAATGTGATCCATTAGTTTGATGATAGATCTGTAAAGAGACCTAGAAGAATTTTGAAGAACATTATCGTGATCATGCAGGGCCTGCAGTTCTCAGTGGACTTTGCTATCCTGGGCATGGATTGCCCTATACAGTTGCACCTTACCTCGATCATTCTTAGGAGGCCTTTCTTAGAAACTGCGAAGGCCCTCTTCGATTATGATACAAGGAAGGTATCTTTTCATGCTAAGGGTGAGAATGTACATATAGAAATGGTGAGAGAATCACACACATCCAATGTTGCGTCTACAACCAGTTCAGATGCCTTGAGTACTTTAGCCACATGTGATTACATGGATGAGATTTGCCTTGAAAACCTTGAAAGGTATCGAGTAGAGACCCGTGATATCCTAGCAGAGGATGGGTATGAGACTATAGTTGACAGTTCTTCTGATGGTACATTATATTTCAATATGGATGACGATGAGAAGATAGAACGTATACATGTTGACTTTATTGCAGGCATTTCAGATTTTGAGAGTTCACATGATTCCTCCACTTCAGGTGAGATAGAGACTGATTTTCATTTAGCTGAATAATTTTCCTCTAATCATTTTGAGGATGAGCACAATAACGAGTCAAATGATGTTTTAGATGTCTTATGTAGTCCAACTCTGGATCATGTTGAGATGGTCGATAACCATATTACAGATACATTTACCATTAGCATTGATCCTAGCACATATACAGATGAGGATGCGACAGATCCAGATTCTTCTTTGCCAGAACAGAAGACCTTGCCACCCATGTGGGTCCACATCAACAATTTCCAATCATTATCAGCTTATCATTGACCCAAGAGCAACAATCTCATCTGATGGAGATTCTTGAAAGAAACCGCAAGGCTATTGGGTGGAATGTATCCGGTATCCATGGGATAAATCCCACTTTGTGCTCCCACCGTATCTATCTCAAACATGACAACAGACCTTATAGAGAGTTTCAGAGCAGGTTGAATCTGGTTTTACGAGATTTTATCAAGAAAGAGATTACAAAATGGTGCGGCGTAGTGTTTATTTATCCCATCTCCAACTCTGAATGGGCTAGCCCAATACATGTTATTGTCCCGTAGAAGTCATGAATTCATATGGTCAAGAATGAGAGTGGAGAGGAGATTCCAAAGAGAGTAACCACGTTGTGGCAGGTGTACGTTGATTTACAGGAAATTGAACGTCGCGACAGAGGTCATAAAGAGGTTGGCAGAGAAGGAGTACTTCGTTTCCTTGACGGTTACTCCAGATACATTCATGTTACTATTGCTCCTAAAGATCAGGAGAAGACAATTTTCACACGTACCTTTGGCACATATGCTTTTAGACGGATGCTATTTGGTTTGTGCAATGACCCTTCTACATTTTGGAGGTACATGCTTGCCATCTTTGCCTATATTGTTGGTGATTTTCTCGAGGTATTTATGGATGATTTTTCGGTCTATGATGAGTCCTTTGACGATTATCTAGCGCACCTAGACCAAGTTCTTCATAAATGTTGTGAGGTAGATCTCATTTTATGATGGGAAAAGAGCAATTTCATGGTTACAAACGGGATCGTGTTGGGGCATGTCATCTCCAAGCAAGACATGGAGCTTGATCCTTTCAAGGTATATGTCATCAAGTGTCTCGAGCCACCATCCAAAATCAAGCAGTTACGGTCTTTTCTAGGGCACGCCGATTTCTACCGACGATTCATTCAGGATTTATCTAAGATTACCCGACCGTTAACTGGATTATTAGGCAAATACATCGAGTTTTTGATAGACGAAAAATGTCTTAGTGCATTCCTTACATTGGAGGAGATGATTATCAATGCTCTTGTCCTACAGCCACCTCATTGGTCTCTTACCTTTGAGATCATGACGAATGCTTCAGATTCTGCAGTCGGGGATGTGATGAATCCATGATTCATCGCCTTTATTCTTTTATTTTAGTTTCATTTCCGTAGTCAAACACTTGTAAATACCCACTAATTCCATGAATTTACCATTTTGCATGCATTTGTTAAATATGCATTGTTAACACTTTTTGTACATAAATAAAAGAATAAAGAAGAAAAGAAAAAGAAAAGAAAAACAAAGGATGTATTTATGCAATAAATGCAAACTGACCCAAACCCCGAGAGAAGGTCAAGACTTGACCTGATCGACCACGAATAAAGTAGGGGGATATAGAGTCTGCAATTCAAAATCCAAAAATATTTTGTAAATAATTTTCCTGTATATTTGTACAAAATTTATATTATTTTATTTATACATAAATTGACTTCAAATTAATTAATTTTGAAAACAAAAGTTGTAAATAAAATTGTGTTTAAATAATAAAAATAATTGCAAAGTAGAATATTGTACATATTACAAGTAATCACACTCAGAAAAAGCCGCAAAGCGATAACTGAAACACTAATTCTGGCTCCATACGATCTCCAATTGAATCAAAATCACTTCCATTATATTCTAAATTAAATTATCTTTCAAATAATTGTGGTTTCATAATTTTTGAAGTTACGGTTAAAAGTCATTTTCTGTGGTGTTTTGTGCAGTTTCACCACTTATATTTTTGTATAATTATTCATATTTATTTTTAATGTATATAATTGTAAATATTATTTTCATTAAAAATAAAGATAAAAAATATAAATGAGAGAAATTAATTAAAATAGATATAAAAATTATTTCCTTATTTGTACATGTGTATATTGTATTATATGTACATAATATATATGTATACAACTAATTTCCTTATATAAAAATCATAAAAAAAATAAAATATCTAACATTAATTAATTAATTTAATTAGAAATTTATATTTAATTATTTGATTTATTTGATTTGGAGAACTTACTATGTATATAGGATTTTATTCCATACCTTTAATGGCCACCATTAAGGTGGCTAATTAAATTTTGGAAATTATTTAATTTATTTATTTTAATTAATTCCGAAATTCATTTTTTAAATTAATTAATTTATTCCATTAATTATTTTATTAATTCACCACTAAACACCTTCCCCTTTTGTATGTTCCTTCCTTTTTTATTTTTTCTTCTCTTTTTAATGGGCTCCTCCTCCTTTCATTCTTTGATCAATATTTGGTGGAGAGGAGCCCGATCTCTGAGAGCTTTCTTGTTGAAGAAGGGTGCCCAGCCTTCGAGCCGTACGGTGACATCACGTCGACCCTCGTCGAGGCCATCACGGCATTTCCGAACCCCGAGGTGAGATCTAATTTTATTTCTCGTCATTTTTCATAGATAAATCGTAGGTTTATTTTCTGCTTAGATGTTATTAAATTTTAGATAATAAAAATCCCAAAAAAACCATATCACACTTTTCCAATCTGACCCCGATTCACATCTCATCTTCTCGGTCCCTACATTTCTTATTCCACCCCGCACAGCCTCTCACATCCAACCACGTACGGTGGTAGGATTTTTGGATCTCCCTCCCGCTTCGCCAAGGTCCAATACTCATTCAAGCACTCCTATTTTATTGATAAATAAATAAATATATATATATAATTTATTTTCCTATTTATCTCACATTTATTTTTGCAGGAAAAATAAAAATTAAATATTTTTTATCTCTAACCTTTGTTTTGCAGGAAAATCAAAATAAAAAATACAAAAATATATATAAAAAACTCTATTATATTTTCCCCGAAAAAAGGGTATTTTTTCACTTCTTTACATAAAAATAAAAACAAAAAAATAAAAAAATCTCCAGGACACAGCCGCCAAGAGGCGGCGGCGTCCTCCTCCCGCGCCACCGTCGCGCCAGGCGATGCTCCCCTGTCGGACCCCAGCGACTCCAGCCTGCGGCTCCCCTCATTCCAGCCGCGTCGCCTCCAGCCCGTCGATGCCACCACCTTCACGGGCGGTGCTCGACTCTGCCCCCCTGCTCCTCCCGCCAGAACTGTGGTGCCCCTACTGCGTCTGGCCCGCGCCGCCCCCGACCTCGTGCGATGCAGCTCCGCAACTGTGGCCCTTCGTGCGCCTCTGCGTGTATGCGCCGCCCGAAGCCTCCAGCGATGTCGCGCCCAACTCCGCCCCACTCCAGCCACCACGCTCGCTCCTCAGTGCGAGCCCTCCATCCTCCCCTCAGCACCTCGGCCCTCCACCGCTTGGAGGGGCGCTCAGCTCCAACCGCCTTCCACCGTCATTACAGGGAGGGGGCGTATGTCGCCCTTGCCTTCCTTCCGCTCGAAGCATCCTCCGCCTTGCCGCCCGTGCTCTGCCTGCCGTCACTTGGGAAGGAGACAAACAAGGGGAGGCGGTCCCCTTTGGTCTTGTGAAGAGAAACGTGAACAGTGACCCTAAGAGGAGAGAGAATAAAAAATCAGCAAATGCGTGAACCTCCCTGGAAATTTTCAAAAATCGCAAACTAACCCTAGCTCCAGATCGAGTCACGTGCAACACACATTTATAGTGGGTAAATTGCATTTTCTTTCCTGTGTGTATTTCTTGTTAAGTTTTCATCTAAAGATCTCGAATTGTTGCAGTAAACCCCTGTATTTCCAGACCATTAAATTGCATGTCTTTTATATTGAAATAAATGTTCTACATTGTAATACGCATTTTGAGTAGTTGTGAGTTTTGTAGAATATGACTATATATACACTATGTTTCTGAATGCTATGAAGTATTATTTCAAGGAAACATTGAATTGATAATATTCACACTTTATGTTTGACACAGTCAATAGATTCGTCTTGATGCAACGATTTCATTGAAACTTGTTTTGTGTAAATCAGAGACCATCTTGAATAATTATGACTTTAAAAGGTTCTCTGGATTTTGTAGCACATCCAACATAGTACCACATCTAGTAATCTGGAAGTATGGTAGTAGCTTATAAGTAGTAGAAGCCACTACTAGTATAGAGCCCATAATGTTATAGATTTATACTCATTAGACCATAATCACATCATTAAGACTAATTAAGCGTGGTTAGTACTAATTACCCGTCATTAGTGATAATCAAGTGTCATTAGAAAAAGTAGGACACATGGAGGGTAAATCATGGGACACGTGTCATTATACATTCAGGACAAGTGTTAATACACAAGAGTACCATGTGTCATCATTCTAAGACTAACATGTGTCCTAGTATTGCCTCTTACTTGGGCAACAAGTTCTCTCATGCATGAGCCATGTGCCATGATGCATGAATGGCAAGTGTTGCCATGTGTCTTCATGCATGTTAGAGAAGTAACATGTGTCTTAAAACCTCCCTTAGATGTTGACACATGTCACACATGTAAAGGGGTTGGAGGCCTATATATACCCATGACCTCCCCATTCTACTCACTCCATCCCACACCCCTCTCACCACCTTAGAGCCACAAGGCCGTCGAGGTTGTTGGAGGAGCACGATAGGAGTCACGGCAAAGCTTTGTCGATTTACCAAGAGCGCAATAGAAGTCGTAGCGAAGTTCTATCAACCATTAAGTTGTAGTACTCAATCTAAGACAGATATAGGGAGTATTCACTAAAGAAGGCGATTCCGACTTGAGTTAGATAGCGATCAGGTGAGGGATTCTCAAGTGCCATTTTAAAGCAATAATTATTAGCTTTTATCATTGGTTTTGATAGCAAGTATGTAATCGTATTTTCTAAAGCTTTTACGTATGAATTGCAAGTATCATATAATAGATATGAAATCAGGTCTATAGAACGTATTTCAGACGTCGTTTCAAGTGTTTTATCTTGATAGCATGTTTTCAAGTATATAATTCTTTGTGGAACACAAAACATAAGTTGCACTACTCAAATTTGAGTTTTATATAAAGAAATATTTTTTACACAGTTACTATGCAATATGGATCGGTTTTCAATAGTTCTAGTTGTCAGAATATGCATGCTATGTCAGATTGTTTTATGTTCATTAATTAGTTGTTATGAGCTTGAATTAGCAAGAGTACGGATTATTAGTGGCAAGAAAAGAATCAGATTCAGAATGTAAGCACCACAGTAGCTATTTTATACAATTCTTGAACTAGCCATTAGATATGGTGATGTCATTAGATATGACCCTGAAACAACCATTAGATATGGCAAACCATTAGATATGGTATCAAGAGGACTTTGGGTCCGTATTCTATATACATATAGGCTTTGGGTCGTATGCAGGGTGTTTTTGGTCTTTGGGACCGCCTGCGCGTATGACTTAGCTTTGTTTCAACATTTATGAGCCGATAACTTAGCCACAGTGGTGATTAATGCAAACAGCTTGATAGTGATAATTATGTTTTAGTTTATCTTCTTTTAAAGTAATTTCAGTGTTCAATTGCAAAACTAGCATGTTGTTATATGATTGCTGTCATAAAGCCTCTTTCAAACTATTTCAAATTATTTAGCAAAAAAAATTTAGCAAAAAAAATTGGTATGATGCTCATATTTTAACTTTTAGCTACATGTAAAAAGCTTGAGACCCTTTCACTGGGTCTAAGCTCATAAATGGGTTTAGACTCATCCCTTTCTATTATAATTATGTACATATCAACAGAATCACGACCAGAAGGAGAAGGGACTGCTTATACACTAGAAGGAGGTGGTTTTTGTTGTTGTTTTTTGTACTGTCTGTTGTTATGTAAGGAGATGTAATAGAACTTGTGTAAGACGCTTCTTTGTAATGTGAACTTTAAATACAACGATGATATGTTTGATGAGATTGCCACATGTGTACTCTGAGGAAAAAGAAGCAGAAAGATCTCTATTGCGGCACGTTCTGATTAGCGGGATGGGTCGTGATAACTTGTGGTATCAGAGCAAAGGTTTTAGGATCTTGAGCAAGAATTATATTAAGAGTTGATATATAAATATTGGAAGATGATTTAGTTATCATAATTTGATTTGAACTTAGAAGAAAATTGATGTTATAGTCTTGAGGATATCTGGAATCATTATTGGAAGATTTATGTTGATAAAGGATCTAATTGAGGTTTTATTTTTTTAGGAAACAATGGCAGCAGAGCAGCCACAAGCAACCACCCAAGGCCCTAGTCAGGAGAATGATAACAATAACAACGTGTATGACACGTTGACCTTGATAGATCAAACACTAGGAGGCATGGCTGCCCAGTCCGTTAAAAGATATGAATTTGAGCATCAGTTGCCATTTGAACATGTAAAGCAGTTGGGAGCAGAACCATTTGTAGGAGACACTGATCCAAAGAAGGCAAGGGAATGGTTCAAACATATGAAGAAAATATTTGCTTTAATGGACTATACAGATGAACAAAAGTTGAAGTATACAATATTTCTACTAAAAGATAGCGCTGATGATTGGTGGACATCGGTGAAAATGAAATATCCAAACCCATCTCACATTACATGGGAGATCTTTGAGAAAGAGTTCAATGAAAAATATTACCCAAGGGTTTATCAGGAGGAGAAACGTATGGAATTCCTATTCCTTACTCAGGGGAGCAAATTGTTTGATGAATATGAGAATAATTCACAGAACTTTCAAAGTTTACTGCTTCTCTGGTTGCAACAAAGGAAGAAAAGTGTAGACGTGTAGAAGATGGTATGCATATTGACTTAAAGGAAATGGTTTCGGCCATGGGATATACTACTTATGCAAAATTGGTGGAGGCTGCTCGTAGGGTTGAACGAGTAGTGATAGAAACAAGAAAATGCAATGATCACGGAAAGAAAAGGTTTGCAGATAGACCTCAATGGAGAGGAACAATGAACAAAGAATCAAGAATAGTTGGGAATTCAAGGCAAGATAATAGGTCAGCCCTTAGAGTACAAGGGAATCAAACAAATAGATTTAGAGTTGGGACTTCAGAAAACAGAACACTTTCTTTTCCACAATGTACAAACTGTAGAAAGTTTCATCCAGGAAGTTGCCGCAAGGGAACCGCTGGATGTTATCAATGTGACGAGATAGGCCACATACGTCAGAATTGTACCGCACTTATCCAAGGCCGTCGGGTTATGGGAAGACCAGCACAATTGAAAATCGTGATATTGTTGTACGTCGTCCCCCACCTGCAAGGGAACAAAATAAAAACAATACACAGAAAAGATCAAACCAGAGAGAGGGAAAAGCTTTTGCTATGACCGTAGAGGAAGCCATATCTGCGGATGATGTTGTATCAGGTACCACTATTATTTTTGGTAAAAGTGCACATACTCTTATTGATTCTGGTGCAAGTCATTCTTTTATTTCACAAAGATTCTCCATATATGCTGATAAAGTGACAAGTACTCTCAAGAATGCTTTAGCAATTTCTTTGCCTAAGGGAAAACCAGAAATTATTAGGGATGTCCTCCGAAATTGTTTGATTAAGATAGGAGAAAATTATATTGAAGTAGACCCGATTCCTATGGAGATAAGGGAATTTGATGCTATCATAGGAATGGATTGCTTAAGTACATATCATGCTCTTCTAGACTGCCATAAGAAACATGTTACTTTTAGAAAACCAGGTGATGTTGAATTCCCTTTCTATGGAGAAAGAAGGATATATCCTACCCATGTTGTCGCGACCCCAATTCCGGGTCATCGGATCCTCCCATAACCGGATCTGGTTACTCAGTAATAATTCATTCAATAATCACAACTAACATTCAGAAACAGATTGCTGATAAAGTATATTCAGAAGAAAGTATTTCAACACTTTTCCATTCATAAAATAAAGTTCAGATGATACATTTTCCCACTATAACCATTTACATGTACATCAACTTTAAAGGAAAATATACAAAAGATTACTAACTACTTTACAAAGTAAAGCTACTGTGGCTGGCTGGATGTCTACTATGTAAGCTGGCTGGATTACTAAAGTCCTTGTGATGGCTCACCAACACATGTTGGGTTTTCCATAAATCATAGGATAAAAATTAGCGAATGCTAAATAACGAAGATGAGAAAAGCAAACAAATTGTGTAATTTTCAAAACTTGTTATCACCAAAAAAGTTCCATTCCTTCTCATTAATTTAAGTCATATTCCTTTTCTATTCCACGTCAGGGATTAGTCCAGGGGAACCACACCATTCTTAGACTCCGAAGTTGTGGACCCTTCAGGATTGGAGATTGTGTTGATCTTGGTAAGCTTATGCTGCTACACGTCGCCTCAACCAATCCTTCAATACTACCCTGATAATTTCCCTTTTTTTAACCAAGGTCTTAAACCCTCAGCCTGGAAAACAAATGAGCACACCGTCCTCGAGGACTCGGTTGCTTAAAACCTCAGGATAATATTTAATCATATAACCTAGCGACTTTAAATACATATTATCGTGACCCAACCGCTATTTAACCACCCGTACCTTCACCTGGCACGACCACATCTTCCGTCGTTCAACCGAAGATATTGGCTCCCGGTACCACGCGTTGCAAAAACATTCATTTCGTGTGCACTTACCATAACAGGGCAACCGTTTACCACCTAGGTAGGGAAACGCCAATATGGGTTCCTTCCGACAAACCTACAGGTTGCATGCCCGACCTGTAGTTCTACTCCCAGTCATCCTTAACGTGACATATGATCCTTTTCAGGATCCAACTCAAACCACATCAATTCACATGATGTAATTCTTTCGTTAAGTCTTCGATTTGCATAATCAACAATACTTAGTATAGACTCACATATACATTATTCATATGTATATATACTCGTATTTATACCTATTTTAACTCTCAAACCCTAACTTTCAAAGCCACTGCATCGATTTGATACTTAAACCTTATTTTAGTGGTAATCACAAAGCAACTGTTCATACTTTACCAAAAATAGCCAAAATTAGGGTTCTTTATAGCACAGAACATAAAATCAAGAATTTCAGTAATCTCGTTTGAAAACCCAACAGCAAAAGGAAGGATTTGTTACTTAATCGAGCTCTCTCTCGTGTATGCAATGCTTTATCGTGTTTCATTTTCAGAAAAGATGATTTAAAGCTCCTGAAAAGATCGAATTTCATTTTCGTATCAAAAACGCTAAGAACATGTCAAGAACGCGAAGAACGAACGAAGAACATGAAGAACGCGAAGAACACAAAGAACGCCAAGAACATATTTTCTCTTGAAATTTCAACAGAGCTTCCCCTTATATCGGGACATATTTCAAAATAGAAACGAAAAGAGTTTCTTCTATACAATCAATCGTGAGGAAAAACAACAACAAAACTGGAAAATATACTCAAACAACAAGAGATGAAGAATCGGTAGACACCACGCATCTTAGGTGAGTGAATGTGCGACGAATCACAGGGTTCACTGACGTGCATTGCCGCCCGCACCTAAGTTGGGTATTACACATATTTCTTCATCAAAATAACTGTAAAAGCATAATTGAAAGAATAGAAACATAAGCGACGAAGAATCGGTAGACACCACGTGTCTTAGATGAGTGAATGTGTGACGAATCACAGGGTTCACTGACGTGCATAGTCGCCCGCACCTAAGTAGGGTGTTACACAGATTTCTGCCCGAACCACAACAGAAAACGAATCAGAAAGAAAAATGAATCAAGAACAAAACTTGGAAGAAGAGAGGATGAAATGAAAGCGTAGCTTACGAAGCAACTAAGAGAGGATCATACCTTCCTCCTTCTCGTTCTCTCGGCAGCGCTTCGCTAGCGCTCTTTCCCATCTCCCCACTCCTCCTCCCGACCTCTCAACTCTAGCCCTTGGGTGGTGGTGGTAGTGGAAATCATAGAGAATGAATGGGTAGGAGGGTATTTATAGGCTCCAGAAAACCACTAATCATGGTTAAAAACCATGGTTTAGACCTTAATTATGGTTTAGCGACCCATGATTTTGGCCCATGGTTTTGGCCAAAACCTATCTCAAACTTTGTGCTTAAGTCAGAACATTTCATATGATTCTATATTCGCTAATGACGCTTAATTAACACTAATCGTGATTAACTTTCACTAATCGCGATTTAACTTTCGTGGCTTACACTTATCTTTTGCTAACTATTGATTAGTGTTTGCTAATGATCATTAGCGGTTTTCAATCCATCTTTAGTTTCTTTAATCACACTTAATTAGTCTTAATGACAATCATTATGGATTAATGACTTCTTAACCATCCTTACTTCTCTTTCTTCTGAAAATCATAACAAATCGAAACGAAGTCTGTTTCACATGAAACTAATTCCGTTGGTTTTCTCTTGACGAGTCGGATCTTATGATATAGAATCCCAGGGATGGCAAGTTCATGGCTTTACACATGTCATCTCTTGTCTCTTAGCCCAGAAGTTGTTAAGGAAGGGATATTTCTCTTATGTTGCTTATGTGTTTAATACTAAGGCAGAAGCAATCAGTTTAGAAAACATCTCTATGGTGAAGGAGTTTCCATAAGTGTTTCCAAATGAATTGCCAGGAGTTCCTCCGGATAGGGAAATTGAATTCACTAGTGACCTCGTTTCGGGTATTAATCCAATTGCCTTAGCTCCTTACAGATTGGCCCCAGCTGAACTTAAAGAACTCAAAATCCAATTGCAGGAGTAGACGGATAAGGGATTTATACAATCCAGTATATCTCCTTGGGGTGCTCATGTTCTATTTGTCAAGAAGAAAGATGGTTCCATGAGACTTTGTAAAGATTACATGAGACTAAACAGAGTGACTGTTCGCAATAACTATCCTCTGCCCAGAATAGATGACTTATTTGACCAATTGCAAGAGGCTTCTGTATTTTCCAAAATTGATTTGAGATCTGACTATCATCAGTTCAATATTAGAGGAGAAGATGTCCCTAAAACTGCATTCCGAACCCGGTATGGGCATTATGAATTCTTGGTGATGCCTTTCGGCTTAACAAATGCTCCAGCTGCCTTTATGGACCTGATGAATAGGGTTTTCCATCCATATCTGGATAAGTTCGTGATCGTATTTATTGATGATATTCTAGTATATTCTAAAACATAGGAAGAACATAGAGAACACTTGAGAATTGTGCTGCAAACTTTGAAGGAACATCGATTATATGCCAAGTTTAACAAATGTGAGTTTTAGTTGAAGAAGGTTGCATTTCTAGGCCATGTCATATCTGGAGAAGGAATAACAGTAGATCTATCAAAGATAGAAGCCGTTCTTAGATGGTAACGACCGATAAATACACCAGAAATCTGAAGTTTCCTTGGATTAGCTGGGTATTATCGAAGATTTGTAGAAAACTTCTCTAGAATTGCCGCACCATTCACAAGGTTAACTAGGAATAATACGAAGTATAGTTGGGACGAAGAATGCGAGAAGAGTTTTAAGGAACTCAAGAGTCACCTCACCTCAGCACCTATACTTGGCCTTCCTTCAGGACAAGGTAATTATGTAATCTATATCGATGCCTCAAGACAAGGACTGCGATGCATCTTAATGCAGAATGATAAGGTGATTGCTTATACTTCTAGACAGCTAAAACAATTTGAGTTAAATTACCCAACTCATGATCTTGAGTTAGTAGCTATAGTATTTGCCTTAAAGATCTGGAGACACTACCTATATGGAGAAACTTGTCGAATCTTTACGGATCATAAGAGTTTGAAATATATTTTCTCTCAGAAAGAGTTGAATTTAAGGCAAAGAAGATGGTAAGAGCTAATCAAAGATTATGATTGTTCCATAGAATATCACCCGGAGAAAGCCAATGTCGTAGCTGATGCTCTCAGTCGAAAGTCTAAGGGTCAGCTATCTCACTTAAAAGCAGAGTATTTACAGTTGAAACAGTTACGTACAAAGTTAACCATAAATAGCTCTGGAGCCTTATTAGCATCCTTACAAGTGAGACCCATATTATATGATAAAATTAAGGAAACATAAGTCCATGATTCTGAAATCATTAGAATGATTGAGAAAATTAAGGGAGGTGATGAAGCCGGATATACAATAGATGGTCAAGGAGTCTTATTCTTTAAAGGAAGATTGTGTGTTCCGAGGAAATCTGATATAAAGACTGAGATTCTAGAAGAGGCACATAACTCCATGTATACTATGCACCCATGAAGTATTAAGATGTATAGAACACTTAATATTACTATTGGTGGTCTGGCATGAAGAGAGAGATTGCAGAGTATGTTTCTACATGTCCTATATGCCAACAAACTAAATCGAAGCGTTTGAGACCCGCGGGGACATTACAACCACTTCCAATACCAGAATGGAAATGGTAACACATCACTATGGATTTTGTTACGGGATTTCCAAGGACCCATCGAGGTCACGATGCAATAAGGGTCATAGTAGATAGATTAACTAAATCTGCACATTTCTTAGCCATTAACATGACATACAGTCTAGACCGCTTGGGAAAGATCTTTGTTAATGAGATAGTTAGCCGTCATGGGGCTCCTATGTCAATTGTTTCTGATAGAGATTCACGATTCACTTCGAAGCTATGGCCAAGCTTACATAAAACTATGGGAACAAAGTTAGCATTTAGTACAGCCTTTCATCCTCAAATAGATGGCCAATTAACGGACTATTCAGACTCTAGAAGACGTGCTTAGATCTTGTGCACTGAGCTTTAAAGAAAGCTGGGATGAACATATCTCACTTATAGAGTTTGCATACAATAACAGCTATCATGCTAGTATTGGGATGGCACCTTATGAAGCCTTATATGGTAGACCATGTAGAACACCTATCTGTTGGAGTGAGGTTGGAGAACGAAAATTGGTTCAACCTGAATTAATACAAAGCACAATAGAAAAAGTTGAGGAAATCAAGAGATGCTTAAAGGCAGCGCAAAGCAGACAGAAAAGTTATGCAGATAAGCGAAGGAGAGACTTAGAATTTCAAGTGGGAGACCATGTGTTTCTGAAAGTATCTCCATGGAAAGGCCTAATCAGATTCGGGAAGAAAGGGAAACTAAGTCCAAGATACATTGGCCCTTACGAGATCAAAGAAAGAATTGGAAGTGTGGCCTATCGTCTTTGACTTCCATCTGAACTAGCAAGGATACATGATGTCTTTCATGTCTCTACACTTCGGAAGTATATTCCAGATCCAACCCATATGATACAATCCCAAGAAATTCAATTGAAGGAAGATCTAACATACGAGGATGTTTCAATAGAAATTCTAGATTATAAAGTACAAGAGCTTCGTTCAAAGAAGATTACCTTAGCTAAAATTTTATGGAGGAGTCACGAATAGAAGAAGCCATACGTGAACGAGAGGAAGAAATGAGATCTCAATACCCCCTCTTATTTTCAAGCTAGCAAAGGTACTTAAATTTCGAGGACGAAATTTATTGCAAGTAGGGGAGAAATTGTAATACAAGTTTTGAGTAGTTGTGAGTTTTGTAGAATATGACTATATATACACTATGTTTCTGAATGCTACGAAGTGTTATTTCAAGGAAGTATTGAATTGATAGTATTTACACTTTACGTTTGACAAAGTCAATAGATTCGTCTTGATGCAACGATTTCATTGAAACTTGTTTTGTGTAAATCAAAAACCATCTTGAATAATTATGACTTTAAAAGGTTCTCTGGATTTTGTAGCACATCCAACATAGTACCACATCTAGTACTCTGGAAGGATGGTAGTAGCTGATGAATACCCATTCATCACTCTTTATTCTTTTATTTTAGCTACAAAACCTATGCAAAACACCATGTAGATATGTGTAAATAGAATAAAATACCATTTAGCATGCATTGTATAAATTACAATAATTAGCATATTTTTGTGCATAAACAAAAGAATAAAAAAATAAAAGAAAAAGAGGGAAATATTTAGAATAAATATTGTGCGACCTAATCCCAAGGGAGGGTTCAGCATGGGCCTGACCGCAAAAGAATCCAAGTAGAGGGAGATAGGGTCAATTATGTGTACATACACCTATGTATATAAATAAAATTATTTTCCTATGAATAAAAATAAAATTGGTGGTTATTAATTTGAACATATTTGTAAATATAAAACTAAAATAAAAATGGGAAAAACAAAAGAAAAATAAAAAGAAATAAAATTCTCTTACAGTGTGCATAGACCTTGTATATAGAATAACCTATCTATTTATTTCCCCCTTGTAAATAATTAATAGAAATCTAATAAAAATATTTTCACATTCCATATTTCATGATGTAAATAAATAAAATAAAAATTAGAAAAATAAAAATAAAATAAAAATAAAAAGAAATAAAATCAAAATCCACCTTGTATATATACCATGTAAATATGTAAACAAAAGTAATTATTTAACCTATGTAAATAAATAATAAAAATAAAATAAAAAATACCCTTTTATTCCAAATTTTATTCTATAAATAAATAAAATATAAAATTGGAATAAATATATAAAAATAAATAATTAAAAATAAAAATCAAAATTCCTTTCATGTATATACCTACATATAATAATAATATAATGTAAATACATAATTTATATTTCAAAAAAATAAATAAAAATCACTAAAAATTAATTTGAAAATAAATAAACATTTTTCATGTTTTAAATTTTTCGAAATTAAGTCATCTATTATTTTTAATTGAATTTCCAAATAATTATTAAATGGTGGCTTCCCATTGGTCCACGGGGGATGTTGACCCCGGTCAACTCCCCCCCGAACCTTTTCCCCCGGGGTCTCGCTCCAGACCCAACTTCGACTAATTTCCTAAGCCAGATCTGACCACCATTTGCGCAAATCCCGGGTCCTGATTGAACCTGAACCTTCCCTGATCCACGCCCGGGGATTTGCCTCGGGGTCCGAGCTCCGAATCACTCGCCCGACCCTCTTCTTCTCGGACCCCTAGCCGTATAAAGCTCCACCTCCGGACAACTTTTCACGCCATCTTTGGCTTTCCCCCTCGACGCCAGTGAGCTCCGCTCCTCCACCAGAGTGGCAGCCGCGTGTTGGAGCGTTGCAGCGAGGCCCGGGCAGCCGGGAACCATCGATCCGGCGACGACCATCGTCGTGCGCCACCGCAAGGTGTGCTCAGCCTCGGGAAGCGACGAACCCTTGAGGCAATGACCCCCGGAGCTCCGTCAGCTCCAGCCCAGTCGACTTCCTCCACCCATTAGGTCAGATCGTCGTTAGTTTTGCTTAATTTTAGGTTCCGCCTAAATCAGCTCAGTTCGCTCCGCCGCCGCCATTCACCTTCTCCGATCATCCATTTGCCATTCCGACCCGACCACCACATTCACCAGTCTCCTCTCCACCTTCTTCACCCATCCATCCCCCCTGACTCGCCCCGGAGCAGGTACTTCGACCCCCACCGCCGTCGCTTCGCCGGAGGTCTCCGCCCCGACGCACCCCAGCACCCATTTCACCCACTGACGGGTGGAGGCAATTTGCCCTTGACCCAGGAAGCTTCTGGTGCTTATTTGCATGTCAATGCGACCCATTTGAGGGTCTTCTCATTCGAGCGCAACAGCTTTCCTCCTCCGTCGTCGCCGGGCCACTCCGGTGGTCCCTGGCTTCATCGGAGGAGCCCATCAGCTGCGGAAGCCTCCGAGCGTCAGTTCGCCAATCCTAGCAGCCAAGGAGGAGGTCCCAGGCGTCCACGGTGAGCCGATGAAGTTCGCCAGAGCTCTGTTCTTCCAAGACCCTCCTTCGTCGTTCGATCAGCCCTCTGCTCCAGATATAATCCGGACCGTTCACTCGCGAGCTACGTACACCGTCCAATCCATCTAGGGTTCGATCTGAACCGTCGATCGTCGAGGAGAGGTATGCACGATCCAGCACCGTCAGATCCTCCACGTAGCGCATCTCTAGCCGTCGACCGTTAATAATAGGGGTAAATATCCCTTAGGCCCCTGTCTTATTAATATTTCTACTAGGTCCTGAAAATATTTAGTTCAATATTTTTTTTTGAACATTTGCAGTTAGGACCTCTATATTTTCCTTATTTGCATTTTCGTCCCTATGTGTGTGACCCATGTGCGTCGACACGTGAGGGTTGGAACATTTGCACTCTTTTCTCTATGATTCTTGCATGTTATTGTTTGCATTTTTATAAATTGGAATTACTTTTAAACCCCTATGTGTTTGGATCGCGTGTGTTGCGCGTGCATTGTGGGATTTTTGCAAACCAGGCCCTGCACTTTACTTGCGTGTTATTGTTTAGTCCTAGAACATGTTTTGTTTGTATTTAGGTCCTTGATAGTTGTGAGCCTTTGTTTTATTTAAATAAAATAGCAAATTAAATCCAAATTGCGTGAAATTTGGACATGTGGCTCCTGCCATTGTGCAAAAAATTCACCAAAATTTTGATATATTTTTTAGGCTTTTTGATATTTTTAATAATTCAAAAACAGTAGTTTTTGCTTCTGTCTGATTTAGAAAATCATAAAAAATATATAAAAACTATTTTAAAAAATCAAAAAAAATTGGATTTGTTAGTTTTTGTGTGTTTGATTTTCTATGCAATTTTGGTAATTTTTGGATTTATAAAAACCTTAAAATTTTAAAAACTCTAAAAAACTTGTAAAAATTCTATAAAATTCTAGAAAAATCAAAAAATTACAAACTCTTTTTCTAAATTTTTGTTTTTATTTATATTTCTCATAAAAATTACTTCCAGGTTTTTATAGATCCATTTGACATTTTTTATGGGTCTTACAGATCTGGTTATACGGTAGCACACTGTTTTTGCTCTTTTTGATTTTTAGAAAATTGTATTAAAATTAGAAAAATCTCAAAAATTCATCAAAAACACTAAAAAACCTAAAAAGTATAAAAACATTTTTGTTTGAATTTTTATAGCATTTTTTAGTGTTTAAATAATTTGTTGAGTGTGCTTGTTTTTTGTCTTCTCTTATTTTTCACGTTAATTAAAAATCCAAAAAATATAAAAATAATTAAAAACCACCAAAAATATTTGTGTTTTCTTTATTTTGTTTTTAGACTACTTCGTAGGCTGCGAGGCCAATTCGTGCTCCCTGAGACCGACCCTGGGTACTATACCATGTTAATCACATAGCTAGGACCGTTATTTTGTGTTGATTGTTTTATCCTTTTGTATGGTGGTCTGATTCATTTTTTTCTTGATTAAGCCGATTTCGAGTGACTGAGGTCGCAACGACCTTAGTTATCTCTCTACCATAGTCGCTCATCGATTTTTCAGCTCATCAGTAGCTTATAAGTAGTAGAAGCCACTACTAGTATAGGGCCCGCAATGTTATAGATTTATACTCATTAGAGGCAAGAAAAGAATTAGCCATAGTCGTTCATGAATTAATTGTTATGAGCTTGAATTAGCAAGAGTGCGGATTATTAGTGGCAAGAAAAGAATCAGATTCAGAAAGTAAGCACCACAGTATCTATTTTATACAATTCATGAACTAGCCATTGGATATGGTGGTGTCATTAGATATGACCCTGAAACAGCCATTAGATATGGCAAACCATTAGATATGGTATCAAGAGGACTTTGGGTCCGCATTCTGTATACATATAGGCTTTGGTCGTATGCATGGTGTTTTTGGTCTTTGGGACCGTATACACGTATGACTTAGCTTTGTTTCAGCGTTCATGAGCCGATAACTTAGCCACAGTGGTGATTAATGCAAACAACCTGATAGTGATAATTATGTTTCAGTTTATCTTCTTTTGAAGTAATTTCAGTGTTCAATTGCAAAACTAGCATGATGTTATATGATTACTGTCATAAGGCCTCTTTCAAACTATTTCAAATTAATTTGTAAAAAAAATTTGGTATGATGCTCATATTTCAACTTTTAACTACATGTAAAAAGCTTGAGATCCTTTCGCTGGGTCTAAGCTCATAAATGGGTTTAGACTCATCCCTTTCTATTATAATTATGTACAGATCAACAGAATCACGACTAGAAGGAGAAGGGACAGCTTATACACTAAAAGGAGGTGGTTTTCGTTGTTGTTGTTTTGTACTGTCTGTTGTTATGTAAGGAGATGTAATAAAACTTGTGTAAGACACTTCTTTGTAATGTGAACTTTAAATACAACGATGATATGTTTGATGAGATTGCCACATGTGTACTTTGAGGACAAAGAAGCAGAAAGATCTCTGTCGCTGCACGTTCTGGTTAGCGGGACGAGTAGTGACATACATGGTCAATAAATTATTGAAAAATCATGTTATGCTCCTGATGTGTCTTTCTTTGTAGCGTGAATTTTTCATCACATTTTAATTTCATTTGATATTTTAAAAAAACAGTGACTTTTTGCATTCTCGAAAATAGAAAATTCATAAAAAATTCAAAAAATTGCTTAAAAATTCCAAAAAAAATATTGTAGGTGTCTTTTGTTGTCTTCTAATTTCTATCCGATTTTTGTGCATTAATCATTTATAAAACTCCAAAAATTATGAAAATAAAAAATCTTAAAAAATTTGTAGAAATTTGTAGAAAAATAAAAAAAAATGATCTTAGTCTTTATTTGTAGATATTTATTGGTAGTTTAACTTAAAAATCATTTCTAGGAATATTTGCAATTAAATTAATTTTAAGTTGCAAAATACTCTTGGTTGTGCATTGTTTCCCTTATTTTCTATTGTTTGATTTTTAGAAATCGCAAAAACATCAGAAAAATTTGAAAAAATTACCGAAAATATTTTAAAACATATAAAAATACAAAAACATTTTCTCTGTAATTTTTTGAATATTTTGACTAGTCTGAAAAATACAAAAAGAGTGTGGTGTTGTGTATTTTATCCTTTGTGCTTGTTTTGAAAAATAAAAAAACAAAATTAAAAAACCACCAAAACATCTTTTAGAAATTTGACTACTGAGTTTTTAAATCGTGCTCCTTGTGTCCGACCCTGGTCGCTATACCAGGTAAATAGAATAGCGAAATCGCTTACATTTGCGTTTATTGATTTATCTTCTTTTGAGCGGTTTAAATATATTTTTTTCTCGATTAACCGCGCTTGGTGATTTGGGTCACAACGACCATTGTTTATTTGCATACTTAACCTGAGTTGCCAAGCACGTCATCAGAATGGCACCATTGCCGGGGAGTATGGCTTTGTAGTCATTTTTCATTTTTGCTTAATTTTGTCTCTAAATATTATAACTGTTTTCTGGTCATCGTCTGCTTTGATTTTGTGTGAGGAACCGCTTGGAGGACGACTCGGATTCTTTTTGGAGGACTCGTACAGGAGGAGGAGGAGAAGAAGAAGAGAAGAAGATAGTTATCATATTTTAGATAACAATCCATTATTTTAATAATTTAGAACTGTGGACTTGTAGACTTGGACATTTTGAGATCTATTTCGCCAGGTGTCGGTGTACTTGGGGGACCTCACCGTTGTTTTTCCGTGCTTTGTTTTCTCGTTTTTATTTTTTATTTGTTTCACGTGGATTTTTTGTGCTTGAGCCCCTAGATTTATGTTTCTATTTGATTAAGCCACGTAGCATTAGGTCCAAATCCCCTAATAGAATATCTGTTCCTATAGAACTCGTTTGGACTTAGTCAAATCAATCTGTGCTTCACGATAATAGAAGTTTATGTTTAGGACGATTCTCATATTTCATTCATATACATTAGTTTAATTTTTTTTGTGGATCATATTGCATGTAGAGTGCTGGAGTAAGGTACGCACCTTTATCTCTAGCATTTGCATCCATATTTTCTCGTGCATTGTCTTTTCAGCTTTCCCCCTCTGTTTTGTGGATATAATAATAAAGGAAATTAGAAATCTCGTTAGACGTTTTATTGAAAATTTCCAAAAAAAATAGAAAATAAAAAAATAAAAAATTGGGACTGCTAATTGAACTTGACTCTAAAAATTAAACGTAACTGATTCCTCATTGTTTTGGGAGAGCAACCCCCTCATTGTTTGCATTTTTAATTGCTCGCGTACACACTGAGGAGTAGTGTCCAAATCCCATTAAGCCTCCTAAGTGTTAGTACAACTTTTTATGATCATTAAACTCTAAAAATTGAAAAGACAAAGACCAAAATTTCACGGTCAGATTTGCGTAGAATTGGTGAATTGGGGGTTTGCATTGTGTTTGTATGTCTTTGGTGTGAGTCGGTTACGTTCATCTTACCGAGATCATTAGCAATCACCTTCTGCCTTCCTTCTTACCTTCCGTCTCTCTTCTAACCCACCCTCCCTCCCTTCATTTCCCTCTCGTCATGATGGGCCATTGTAAATCCTTGAACTTGGCATATCTTGGATCCTATTAATAAGACCCGGCTCGTCAAGAGAAAACTAATGGAATTTGTTTCATGTGAATCGGACTTTGTTTCGAATTGTTATGATTTTTGGGAGAAAAAGAAGTAAGGAAGGCTAAGATGTCATTAACCCATAATGATTGTCATTAAGACTAATTAAACATGATTAAAGAAACTAATGATGGATTGAAAACCGATGATGATCATTAGCAAACACTAATCAATAGTTAACAAAAGATAAGCGTAAGTTGCGAAAGTTAAATCGTGATTAGTGAAATTTAATCATGATTAGTACTAATTAAGCATCATTAGTGAATCCAGAATGCTCTAGAATGTTCTAACTTAAGCCCCGAGTTTGGGATAAGTTTTGGCCAAAACCATGGGCTGTTAAATCATGGTTAAGGTTTAAACCATGGTTTTCTAACCACGGTTAGTGATTTTCTGACCCCCCTACCCATTCATTCTTTACGATTTCCACTACCACCACCACCCCAAGGGATAGGGTCGAGAGGTCGGAAGGAGGAGTGAGAGGCGAGGAAGAAGCGCTAGCGAAGCGCTGCCGGGAGAACGAGGAGGAGAAAGGTATGATCCTCTCTTAGTTTGTTTCGTTAGCTATGATTTGAATTCATTCTCTTTTCTTCCAAGCTTTGTTCTTGATTCATCTTTCTTTCCGATTCCTTTTCTGTTGTGGTTCGAGGAGAAATCTGTGTAACACCCTACTTAAGTGCGAGTGGCTATGCACGTCAGTGAACCCTGTGATTCGTCACACATTCACTCATCTAAGATGTGTGGTGTCCACCGATTCTCCATCGCTTATGTTTATATTCTTTCAATTATGCTTTTACAATTATTTTAATGGAGAAATCTGTGTAATACCCTACTTTGGTGCGGGCGGCTATGCACGTCAGTGAATCCTGTGATTTGTCACACATTCACTTACCTAAGATCCATGGTGTCTACCGATTCTTCATCTCTTGTTGTTTGAGTATATTCTTTCAGTTTTGTTATTGTTTTCCTCACGGTTGATTTTATAGAGGAAACTCTTTTCGTTTTTATTTTGAAATATGTCCCGATATAAGGGGAAACTCTGATGAAATTTTCCGAAAAATATGTCCCGATATAAGCGGAAACTCTATCGAAAGTTTCCGAGAAATATGTCCCGATATAAAGGGAAACTCTGCCGAAATTTTCCTAGAAATATCACCCCGTATAAGGGGAAGCTCTGCTGAAATTTCAAGAGAAAATATGTTCTTGGCATTCTTTGTGTTATTTGTGTTCTTCGTTCGTTCTTCGCGTTCTTAACACATTCTTAGCGTTTTTGATATGAAAATGAAATTCGATCTTTTCAGGAGCCTTAAAACATCCTTTCTAAAAATGAAATACGATAAAGCCTTGCATACACGAGAGAGAGCTCGATTAGGTAACGAAATTCTTCCTTTTGCTGTTGAGTTTTCAAACGAGATTATTGAAATTCTTGATTTTATGTTCTGTGCTATAAAGAACCCTAATTTTGGCTATTTTGAAAAAGTCTGAACAATTGCTTTGTGATTCCCACCAAAATAAGGTTTAAGCATCAAATCGATGCGATGGCTTTGAAATTTAGGGTTTGGGAGTTAAAATATGCATAAATACGAGTATATACGCATATGAATAATATATATGTGAGTATATACTAAGTATTGTTGATTATGCAAATCGAAGACTTAACAAAAGAATTACATCATGGGAATTGATGTGGTTTGAGTTGTATCATGAAAAAGATCGTGTGTTACGTTAAGGATAACTGGGAGTAGAACTAAAGGTCGGGCATGCAACCTGTAGGTTTGTCGGAAGGAACCCGTATTGGTGTTTCCCTACCTAGGTGGTACACGGTTATCCCGTTATGATAAGTGTGCACGAAATGAATATTTTGCAATGCGTGGTACCGGAAGCCAATATCTTCGGGTTGAACGACAGAAGATGTGGTCGTACCTTGTGGAGGCACGGGTGGTTCAACAGCGGCTGGGTCACGATAATATATAGTTAAAGCCACTAGGTTATATGATTAAATGTTAGCCTCAGGTTTTAAGCAACTGAGTCCTCAAGGACGATGTGCTCATCTATTTTCCAGGCTGAGGGTTTGAGACCCTGTTTAATAAAAGAAAAGAAAATTGTCAGGGTAGTATTGGAGCATTGGTTGAGGCGACGTGCAGCGGCATAAGCTTACCAAGATCAACGTAATCTCCAATCCCGAAGTGTCCACAGCTTCGGAGTCCAAGAATGGTGGGTTCTCCGGACTAATCCCTGATGTGGAATAGAAAGGAATAGGACTTAAATTAATGAGAAGGAATATAACTTTTAACGACAACTAGTTTTGCAAATTATACAATTTGTTTGCTTTTCTTTTCTTCGTTACTTAGCAATTTTTATCCTATGATTTATGGAAAACCCAAAAGGTGTCGGTGATCCATCACAAGGATTCTAAAAATCCATCCATCTTACATACTAGACATCCAGCCAGACACAGTAGCTTTTCTTTGTAAGGTAGTTAGTAATATTTCTGTGTATTTTCTTCAAACTGATGTACATGTAAAGGGTTGTAGTGGGATAATGGATCACGTAAACTTTATTTTGTGAATGGTAAAGTATTGAAATACTTCCTTCTGATTATTTTTATTTGCAGTCTGTTTCTGAATGTTAGTTGTGATAGTTAAATAAATTATTGCTGAGTAACAAGATCCAGATATGGGAGGATCCGACGGCCCGAGATTCAGGGTCGTGACAGATTGGTATCAGAGCTTTGTTACTCCAGTAATTTATTTAGTAATTAACAACTATGAGAGGTATTCAGAAAACTAAGGTTGTATTAAGATCCTTTGATCTTAATAACTGACTGCAGTAACATTCACAAGTTATTGTCCCTTATGTACATCATGCTAAGACATATAGGATCTGCCTTTTGACCTTGACTCATCCCAGGATCATGGCAGACCAAGACGTGTCTAGACAATTAGCGACTATGATGGCGATGCTCCAAGGCATGGGAAAAAGGCAGCAAGCATTGGAGGAGAGGCTTAATGCACAAGCTGAGAGACCCGAGGCATCTAAGCATACGGATGCTAGGATTGAAGATTTTGTCCATCTTTCTAAGGAAAAATCTAGTTACCATCCTTCAACTGAGTCTACTCCTACCCCGACTGAAGGAGTAGTGGAGAAGGCCCTTCTTAGACACCAAACATTACTAAATAGTTATCGAAAGGGAAAAATTCCTCGATTCAAAGGTGTAGAGACACCTACCGAGGCTGAGTTATGGCTCGATGACGTTACTAGGATGTTTGAGGATAATCCATGCACTAATTGACACCTGGGTGAACTTTGTTGATTATTCCCTAGCAGATTACGCACGACGATGGTGGAGAGCAAATTCCAAGAAATTAGCAGATCCTGTTCCATGGGATATCTTTGAAGAGAGGTTCCGAGCTCACTTCTGTCCCTCTCATTGGGAAGAATTAAAGAGGAGAGAGTTGGCTTCTCTGAATCAGGATTCTAAGACCGTACGAGATTATCATATCTACTTTACTGAGCTACTACGTTACTCACCAGCTCTATAAGCTTCACCGCAAGAGTGTCTTAACAAATTCGTTAGCGATCTTCAGGAAGATCTATGAGAAAAGCTTGCTGGTTTTAGAGCTACAACGGTAGATGAAGCAATGGACATCGCCTCTCGTATTGAGATAGAGAGGGATAAAAACCGCCAAAGAAGAAGTTTCCACTTTAATGGTGGACCATCCAAACGCAAGGTACATTTTAACTGTAGAGATCGTCGCTATCATCCAGCCGGTTCCAATATAAGCTCACCACAGACTTTGGGTCAGGAATTATCAGGAAGATGGGGTTTCTCTAGACCTCAACTATACCCCCGTAACTCAGCACCAGGAACTAGTACCTTTGTGGTTGGGTCTTCAGCTCAGACAGGAACACGTGCATGTTATCACTGTCATCAAGAAGGTCACATTAGGAAAGATTGTCCGTAGTTGAGAGATTCAGGGTATAAAACAACTCCGATTAACAATATAACATCCCCCCCGAGCAATGGAGCAACATGCGGAGGAAGACATGGTAGAGTTTGTGGCTCACAAGGAGCATCTCCTACACAACAGCCACCACAAAGCATTGCGGGTTCTAGCTTGCCTATTCCTAATGGCCAGCTCAATGCAATTACTGAAGAACAAGACTACAATTCAGGCATGGCCGTATGAGGTACTGTTACTATTCATGGATTTTCAGTACATGCCTTATTTGATTCTGGTGCTTAACATTCATTTATTGCTCGATGGATAGTACCCACTTTGGGTAAGATACCAGTAGAAGTACAACAGTCCTATCTGATCAAGGGACTAGGAGGACAAGTATTTATAATCCGAGAAATCCTAGATAATTGTATAGTACTGATAACGCGACATCAGTTACATGTTTCACTACTACCAATCAAAATGGAGGACTTTGATCTTATCCTAGGAATGGATTGGTTAGAAAGGCATCATGCATGTCTTGACTGTTTTCAGAAGACAGTAACATTTCACCTTCCTAACTCGATAGAGTTCCAGTTCATTGGAAAGACATCCAATGATAATACGGAATATATCTCTACATTGAAGGCACAACAATTGTTAGAGCAAGGGTGCCAAGGTTATTTAGCTTATGTAACCACTACATCAGGGTCAGATAGAATGATGGAAGATATACCTATAGTGTGTGAATTTCCTGATGTATTTCCAGAGGAACTACTTGGATTACCACCTGAGCGAGAGATTGAATTTGAAATCTCTCTCATACCTGATACTCATCCTATCTCTATCCCTCCGTATAAGATGGCACCAGCTGAGTTACAAGAGTTAAAGGTACAATTTTCAAGAACTGTCAGATAAAGGATTCATTCGTCCTAATACTTCACCATGGGGTGCACATGTCTTATTTGTCATGAAAAAGGATGGGTCAATGCGGTTGTGCAGTGACTATAGACAACTAAATAAGAATACCGTAAAGAACAAGTATCCTCTGCCAAGAATAGATGATCTCTTTGATCAGTTACAGGGTTCAACTATGTATTCCAAGATTGATTTAAGATCTGGATACCATCAGTTGAAAATTAAAGATACAGATATTCCCAAAACAGGTTTTTGAACTAGATACGGGCATTATGAATTCTTAGTTATGATTTTTGGACTGATAAATATCCCAGCATCCTTCGTGGATCTCATGAACAGAGTATTCAAGGAGATTTTAGATCACTTTGTAGTAGTCTTTATTGATGATGTGCTTATTTACTCCAAGGATAAGTATATGCATGAACACCATTTGATAGTAGTGCTGATACTATAACTATTCCTCACCGATACAAACCAAAGATCTGGGATAAAATAAAGAAAGGACAGGAGGATGATCCAGTCCTTAAAGTCTTGAGACAGCAACTTGAGAAGAATGAGATAGAGGGATTCCAGATACAAGATGGGTTACTATATAACAATCACATAGCTTGTGTACCAGACATGCCTGAATTGAGGAAAGACATCTTACGTGAAGCTCATTGTTCTAGATTATCTATTCATCCCAGAATTACGAAGATGTATAAGGATCTTCATTCATACTTTTGGTGGCCAGGAATGAAGAACGATGTTGCTGAGTTCATGAATTCATGTTTTACTTGCCAACGGGTAAAAGCTTCACACCAAAAGCCACCAGGATCTTACAACCCCTCCCTATACCTGAGTGGAAATGAGAAAGCATTTCCATAGACTTCATTACTGGTTTACCTTAGACGACTGGTGGTAAAGATAGTATATGGGTAATAATAGATCGTCTGACAAAGGTAGCACACTTTATTCCGATAAGCATATCTTTCACTCCAGACCAGCTTGTTGAGTTATATATTACACATGTGATTCGCCTCCATGGTATTCCGAAGGAAGTAGTTTCTGATCGAGATTCACAATTCACCTCACACTATTGGGAGAACTTCATGAAAGCCTTAGGTACACAACTATGCTTGAGTACAGCATATCATCCACAAACAGATGGTCAGTCAGAATGTACGATTCAGACACCAGAGGATATGCTACGAGCGTGTGCCTTAGAATAAAAGGGATCATGGATTAAACATTTACCTCTCACAGAATTCACGTACAACAACAGCTACCATACAAGTATTGGCATGGCACCATTTGAAGCACTTTATGGACGTAGGTGTACTACTCCTTTGTGTTGGCAAGAGGTCGAGATAAAGAACCTTTATGATTCAGATACACTGCAAGAGACACGGGAAGTTGTAGAGCCTGCTCGAAAAAGACTATTGACTACTCAAAGTCGTCAGAAAAAGCTATAGTGATACTAGGCGAAGAGACCTTGAGTTTGAGCTAGGTGACTTCGTATTTCTCAAAGTATCATCTATGAAGGGAATTTAAATGTTTGGCGTGCATGGGAAGTTAGCACCCAGTTTCGTGGGTCCCTTTGAAATTATTCAGCGCATTGGAAAAGTGGCATATAGACTTGCACTTCATCCACATCTTTCGGCAGTACATGATGTTTTTCATTTATCAAATCTGAGAAAGTACGTTAAGGATCTAGAGCATAAGATAAGTTATGATGATTTACATGTTAAGCCAGACTTGACATACCAAGAGTTACATGTGCAAATACTTGACAGGGATATCAAGAAGTTGAGAAACAAAGAGGTGCCTCTAGTTAAAGTGTTATGGCGGAACCAAGAGTTTGAAGAAGCCACATGGGGACCTAAGGCGGAAATGAGAGAAAAATACCCCTACTTGTTTGAGTAATAACACTATGTATTGCATATCTTCTTTATAAATGAAATGGCATTCATTCTCTTTAAGGTTGTTATGCCTGCATTTCTAGTCTCGAGGATGAGACTTTCTTTAAGGTTGTTATAATTGTAAAGCCTTGAACTTGGCATGTCTCGGATCCTATATAATAAGACCCGGCTTGTCAAGAGAAAACCAACGGAATTTGTTTCTTGTGAATCGGACTTCGTTTCGAATTGTTATGATTTTTGGAAGAAAGAGAAGTAAGGAAGGCTAAGATGTCATTAACCCATAATGACTGTCATTAAGACTAATTAAACATGATTAAAGAAACTAATGACGGATTATAAACTGCTAATGATCATTAGCAAACACTAATCAATAGTTAGCAAAAGATAAGCGTAAGCCGCAAAAGTTAAATCGTGATTAGTGAAAGTTAATCATGATTAGTGTTAATTAAGCGTCATTAGTGAATTTAGAATCCTTTAAAATATTCTAACTTAAGCCCCAAGTTTGGGATAAGTTTTGGCCAAAACCATGGGCCAAAACCATGGGCCGCTAAACCATGGTTAAGGTTTAAACCATGGTTTTCTAACCATGGTTAGTGGTTTTCTGGAGCCTATAAATAGACCTCCCTACCCATTCATTCTCTATGATTTCCACTACCACCACCACCCCAAGGGATAGGGTCGAGAGGTCAGGAGGAGGACTGGGAGGCGAGGGAGAAGCGCTAACGAAGCGCTGCCGGGAGAACGAGGAGGAGAAAGGTACGATCCTCTCCTAGTTTGTTTCGTAAGCTAGGATTTGAATTCATTCTCTTTTCTTCCAAGCTTTGTTCTTGATTCATCTTTCTTTCCGATTCGTTTTCTGTTGTGGTTCGAGGAGAAATCTGTGTAACACCCTACTTAAGTGCGGGTGGCTATGCACATCAGTGAACCCTATGATTCGTCACATATTCACTCATCTAAGATGCGTGGTGTCTATAAATTCTCCATCGCTTATGTTTATATTCTTTCAATTATGTTTATACAATTATTTTGATGGAGAAATCTATGTAATACCCTACTTTGGTGCGGGCAGCTATGCACGTCAGTGAACCCTGTGATTTGTCACACATTCACTCACCTAAGATGCGTGGTGTCTACCGATTCTTCATCTCTTGTTGTTTGAGTATATTCTTTTAGTTTTGTTGTTGTTTTCCTCACGATTGATTTTATAGAGGAAACTCTTTTCGTTTTTATTTTGAAATATGTCCTGATATAAGGGGAAACTCTGCCGAAATTTTGCAAGAAATATGTCCCGATATAAGCGGAAACTCTGTCAAAATTTTTTGAGAAATATGTCCCGATATAAAGGGAAACTCTGCCGAAATTTTCTTAGAAATATCACCCCGTATAAGGGAAAGCTCTGCTGAAATTTCAAGAGAAAATATGTTCTTGACGTTCTTCGTGTTCTTCGTGTTTTTTGTTCGTTCTTCGCGTTCTTGACACGTTCTTAGCGTTTTTGATATGAAAATAAATTCGATCTTTTCAAGAGCCTTAAAACATCCTTTCTAAAAATGAAACACGATAAAGCCTTGCATACACGAGAGAGAGCTCGATTAGGTAACGAAATCCTTCCTTTTGTTGTTGGGTTTTCAAACGAGATTATTGAAATTCTTGATTTTATGTTCTGTGCTATAAAGAACCCTAATTTTGGCTATTTTTGAAAAAAGACTGAACAATTGCTTTGTGATTCCCACCAAAATAAGGTTTAAGCATCAAATCGATGTAGTGGCTTTGAAAGTTAGGGTTTGGGAGTTAAAATAGGCATAAATACGAGTATATACGCATATGAATAATATATATGTGAGTCTATACTAAGTATTGTTGATTATGCAAATTGAAGACTTAACGAAAGAATTACATAATGGGAATTGATGTGGTTTGAGTTGGATCCTGAAAAAGATCGTGTGTCACGTTAAGATGACTGGGAGTAGAACTACGGTCGGGCATGCAACCTATAGGTTTGTCGGAAGGAATATGTATTGGTGTTTCCCTACCTAGGTGGTACACGGTTGTCCTGTTATGATAAGTGTGCACGAAAAGAATATTTTGCAACGCGTGGTACCGAGATCCAATATCTTCAGGTTGAACGACAGAAGATGTGGTCGTGCCATGTGGAGGCACGGGTGATTCAATAGCGGTTGGGTCAATAGCGGCTGGGTCATGATAATATATAGTTAAAGCCACTAGGTTATATGATTAAATGTTAACCTGGGGTTTTAAGCAACCGAGTCCTCAAGGACGGTGGGCTCATCTGTTTTTCAGGCTGAGGGATTGAAACCCTGTTTAATAAAAGAAAAGAAAATTGTCAGGGTAATATTGGAGGATTGGTTGAGGCGACGTGCAGCGACATAAGCTTACCAAGATCAACGTAATCTCCAATCCCGAAGTGTCCACAGCTTCGGAGTCCAAGAATGGTGGGGTTCCCCTAGACTAATCCCTGATGTGGAATAGAAAGGAATAGGACTTAAATTAATGAGAAGGAATATAACTTTTAATGACAACAAGTTTTGCAAAATTACACAATTTTTTTGCTTTTCTCTTCTTCGTTACTTAGCATTCGCTAATTTTTATCCTATGATTTATAGAAAACCCAACAGGTGTCGGTGATCCATCGCAAGGACTTTAAAAATCCATCCAGCTTACATATTAGACATCCAACCAGCCACAGTAGCTTTTCTTTGTAAGGTAGTTAGAAATATTTCTGTGTATTTCCTTCAAGCTGATGTACATGTAAAGGGTTGTAGTGGGACAATGGAACATGTAAACTTTATTTTGTGAATGGTAAAGTGTTGAAATACTTCCTTCTGATTATTTTTATTTGCAGTCTGTTTCTGAATGTTAGTTGTGATTGCTGAATAATTTATTGCTGAGTAACCAGATCCAGATATGGGAGAATCCGACGGCCCGAGATTCAGGGTCGTGACAGCCACTTTCCATTTCAGTCGTATTTTATGGCTTCTACATTTCATATCCATCATTCCCACCCACTCTCTTGGGAGGTCGGAACTCTGATCGATTTTCCATCTTCTCCCTACCCACTTTCCCATTCAAGGCATGCTGTGAGTGAAGCCCAAGGAGACCAGATTGATCAAATACGAGACCTGGGTAATTACCTTGCAGAGATGAGAGTGCATTCCATAGGCGATCATATGGAGCAGTTGCGAGCTTTAGATGACTTCTATCCTGAGATGATGGATGAGTACAGAGATCAGGAAGTACAGTCTGCTTCTACATTGAGTTCCTTCATTTTGGATTTAGAGTTCATTGATCTACTGCCGAAGTTTTCAGGGGAAGTGCACAAGGAGCCTTATTTGCATATCGATGAGTTTGAGGATATTTGCGGATCACGATCATATTCTGATATCCCTTATGAGGACATGATGTTGATGACCTCCCATTTACACTTCAAAGTAGAGCTAAGAGTTGGCACAGACGATTGGGAAGGAAAATTGCTACATGGGGAGATTTACGATCATTATTTTTGGAGAGATTTAACCCCCAGCGTAGAGCAGAGATGATGCGGTCTTGTATTCATGATTTTTCAGTTGACCCCCAGGAGCCATTGATAGATTCATGGTTGAGGTTACTTGATCTTTTGAGGCGATTTCTAGATCATGGATTTTCGATGACTGGCCTTATCCACATCGCCATGAGGGGGAGGACCGCAGAGCAGATTGCATATGTCATTACCTCGTGTGGTGGTTCACACCACTATCCCGACCTGGATTTAGTTGAGACTATCTTGGATACACTTTCAGACATTCCATATTCACGAGATGATTTATTCGGGACATCATACGCGGGAGATATGACACCAGATGAGTGTGTAACACATCATGCCGACCTTGACAGCACACACCAATCAGAGGATATGGATGCTACTACTTTTCATATGATGGATATGTTGACTACCACTGTGAGTTCCCAAAGCCGGACATTGGTCAGTTTCCATTGGATTTACAATCAGATTTTGAGTCAGTCCCGCACTTCCACGTCGTTGATTCTTGGATTCTAGATCTGCTAGTATCCCGAGAGATAGAGGAGGGACCCGCATTTCAACCATCCTTTGAGTCATTCCAGTGTCCATACGCAGTTGAATCAGTGTCTTTTCTTCAGGAGATCTTCTCAGATTCAGATATATATTTGGATTCATCTCAGTATAGAGAACTTGATGAGGGATCGAATTTTGATTTCATAGATATAGATAGTCCCATATTTGAGCCTTGTGTCCTCCCATTTGATGATGTCGATATATTGTTGGAGGACATGATATTTGACAGCATAGATCCCCAGTTTCCTGATGATTCGGCATTACTCCCTGAGGGTTATCTACGGGAGGATGCCATGTACCATGTATACTCGATTTCACTTTCTAAGAGTACATCCGATCTGTCGGATCACGAGACGTAGTCTTCTGATATTTCTGATCATGAGTTTGAGGTTTCTCACTTCGATGACCCTCGCGAGGTTGAGCTGATCTTTGAGGTATTTGATGATTTTATTAATTTCTCTACATTACATACATCGGATATCAGCCTTTCTAGTGATTCTCCTGATCATGACCTTCTGTACCTTTTTGAGACGATGATTAACGTGGAGGATTCGCTGACAGATCCTTCCTTCTCCACGTTCCACTTCTTCGGCTCCATCCATTCACTCCATTCAGATCTTGAGCCGATGATTTCTTTTGTGCTACCAGAGCCCAATTTCATCTTCCCATATCTTTACCCGATAGCAGACACCCGCCTGATTTTCTACCTGGGTGTCATTTCTTACAGTGTTGAGCTCGTTGATTTTCTCCCACCGAGATTGCAATGACAGTACGGTATTCGCCTCACAAATGTCGTCCTGAACCTTGATACAACGTTGTCCTATCCTTTGCGCTCGGATAGGGGTGTAAACTCTAGCGCTTGTTGAGATGCACCTCAACATTGTTCACAAGTGTATGGATCCATTCTATCCATATCATTCATTCATTCTGTTTAAACACCCCATCTCTATCTCATGATTATGCTATACTTAGGGTGTACTTTACCCTAAGTATAGGGGGTATCTGACTTTTGATAACTCTTTTGATTCTTTTTACCTTTGTTTTACTGCATATACTTATGGATATTTTACCCTAAGTATAGGGGAGGTAGACTCTGTACATTCTACTCCTCGGTTTTCCCTTGTGTACAGTCTTCTATACTTAGGATTTTTGATCCTAAGTATAGGGAGATCACCGATTTCTATTGATTATATTCTTTTATTTATCATTGTAGTATAATATTCTTTTCACTTCCCAATACTTAGCACGAGTTATGTCTTCCTTTGCAGCTCTTTGATCACTACGAGGACATAGTTCGAGCTAAGTATAGGGGGTGTCGTATATATTGTATATATACTTTAGACATAACTCGTACTTTCATATCTTTAATATGACTAAAATAATGTAAAAATATTGTTATAAATACTTGTAAAAAAATAAAGTAACAAAAAATGATGCATATATTTCCTCAAAAATTCTTTTTTGTATATACTGATTAATAAGTCAGGTTAAAATATATTGAAAAATATTTTGAAAGTAGTTTGACAATCTATTTGAAAAAACTTTTGAAAACTATTTGAAAAATGTTTGAAAATATTTTAAACCTTTGTAAAAATTTTGTGGTTTGTAAAAAAAATTTCTTGTATGAAATAAAATGATTTTGTAAAACTATTTGCAAATGTTTTGAAAATAGTTGAAAAATTATGTTGAAAATATATATATATTGTTTGAAAATGTTTGCAAAATAGTTTTCAAATGTGTGTAAATGTTTGTAAAATTGTTTGAAAATTTATTTTGGACTATAGTTTTCAAAATTATTTATAAAATTATTTTCAAATAAATTTGAAGAATATATGCATCACAAAATAAAAAATCCAACTGTATGTATATACCTATCACTCAAGTTGTAAATCCTTTCATCTAATTCTTGTAAATAATTGACTCACTCTTGTGTAAATACGTATCTCATCCCTAACTTTTTTAAAAAAAAATTCTATGTACTTGTATATATTACTAATCTTTTGTTTTAAAAAAATGCAATAAATAAAAAACTTCTTGCATGTGCATTATTTTTCAAAAATCCATAAAAAGTTCAAAATTTGAAAATTGTTTCACAAAAAGATTTTTCTTTTTCTTTACATTACACGTATTTTTGCATTGGCATGTGCATTTTTCAGGATAATTTTGACATTTAAACTAAGTCTGGAATAAATTTGAAGAATGGAGCTTAGTTGGACCTTAACCCACTTAATTTCAGAGGAACCTTATAAGAATTGGAGTTAATACTTTTCATATCCTAGTGACTTAATTATCTGAGTCCATAAGACTATGTTCACGTGTCATCTTGATAAGTCTAAGTAGAATATTTAACAACACACGCATGATTCCTTCAGACAGTGGCTTACCTTGGACAATGCACTCTACGCGTAGCTCTTCATGGAGGAGGTAGTGAGGGGGCAGAATCTTTTGGCTTGGGGTAGCATATGAGGGTAGTACATCTAGGCGGAACCTTACGTCCTCCTCTAGGGTGGGAAGTGCGTCTCAACATGGTTTGGCGATGTTGAGGTTTAAAGACAGGATGTTGTGGGGTTGCAATAATGCTTCAAAAGAGGGATAGTTTACTAGCTCAAGAGGAAAAACTCCTTATGTACATGTTGCACATTGTATATATTTTCAAAAAAAAGAATAAAAGAAAAGAAAAATAAAAAAATGGAAAATCTCCAAAAGTGGACAGACCTGATAGAAAAGTAAAATGCCTGTCGGACTATATATACAAGAAAAAAAGAATAAGAGCTTAAAAGTCAAATGTTTGTAAGCTTGCAACGGATGACATGGCTACACTGGTCATGCATCCAAGGATAGGTAACTACACTGGTTACCGTCCATTCTCTTCTCCATCTCCTCTTCTTGAGATGGTTGTACTTGAACTTAGAAGGGAATATCCCCTCTCCTTGAGGAAAGAGTTGCTAGACCGGGGGACTAGAGTTACCTTGTTGAGAGAGGTTGTTTCTTTGCTACTTTTGAGATGAGGATCTATATTTCACTTACACCGTACAAGACAAGATTCATAGTCATAAGAATTTGTGTATGTAGACTTGTTCTGATCTGACTATTGAGGAGACTTGAATATGAGTCTTGTGGAACTTAGAGGCTGATAGATTTTAAATCAATTTCCCATTAAGGTTCCGGCATACTAATAATCCAAAGGTCTGACAAAGCTCCATACTACATTTTTATGAAGATAAGTTTAAAAGTCAACATTATTCTAACTTCTTTCCTTTTTCTTTTCTTTTCACTTATTTTCTAAATAAGTGTTTGCTAAAGGACTAGCAAAGGTAAAGTATAGGGGAATGATGAATCCACGATTCATCACCTTTATTCTTTTATTTTAGCTTCATTTTTATAGTCAAACACCTGTAAATACCCACTAATTCCATGAGTTTACCATTTTGAATGCATTTGTTAAATATGCATTTTTAACACTTTTTGTACATAAATAAAAGAATAAAGAAGAAAAGAAAAAGAAAAGAAAAACAAAGGACGTATTTATGCAATAACAGACTAACTCGAACCCCGAGAGAAGGTCAAGACTTGACATGATCGACAGGAATAAAGTAGGGGGAGATATGGTCTGCAATTCAAAAATCCAAAAATATTTTGTAAATATTTTTCCTGTATATTTGTACAAAACTTACATTATTTTATTTGTACATAAATTGACTTCAAATTAATTATTTTTGAAAACAAAAGTTGTAAATAAAATTGTGTTGTAAATAATAAAAACAATAGCAAAGCAAAATAATGTACATATTACAAATAATCACACTCAGAAAAAACCGCAAAGCGATAACTGAAACACCAATTCCGGCTCCATACGAACTCAAATTGAATCAAAATCGCTTCCTTATACTCTAAATTAAATTATCTTTCAAATGGTTGTGGTTTCATAATTTTGGAGTTACGGTAAAAAAGTTGATTTTCTAGGGTGTTTTGTGCAATTTCACCACTTACATTTTTGTATAATTATTCATATTTATTTTTAATATACATAATTGAAAATATAATTTCCATTAAAAATAAAGATAAAAAAAATATAAATGAAACAAATTTATTATAAAAAGATGTAAAAATTATTTCCTTATTTGTATATGTGTATATTGTATTATATGTACATAATATTTGTATACAACTAATTTCCTTATATAACAATCACAAAAAAATATCTGACATTAACTGATAATTTAATTTAATTACGAAATTTATATTTAATTATTTGATCTATTTGATTTAAAGAACTTACCATGTATATAGGATTTTATTCCATACCTTTAATGGCCACCATTAAGGTAGCTAATTAATTTTTGAAAATTATTTAATATATTTATTCTAATTAATTCTGAAATTCATTATTTATTAATTAATTAATTAATTAATTAATTAATTCACCACTAAACACCTTCCCTTTTGTACATTCCTTCCTTTTTTACTTTTTTCTTCTCTTTTTAATGGGCTCCTCCTCCTTCTTTCATTCTTTGATCAATCTTTGATGGTCTGGAGCCCGATCTCTAAGAGCTTTCTTGTTGAACAAGGGTGTCCAGCCTCCGAGCCGTCTGGTACCAGCGCGTTGACCCTCGTCGAGGCCATCACGACATTACCGAACCCCGAGGAGAGATCCAATTTTATTTCTCGTCATTTTTCATAGATAAATTGTAAGTTTATTTTCTACTTAGATATTATTGAGTTTTAGATATTAAAAATCCCCAAAAAAATCTATATCACACTTTTCCGATCCGACCCCGATTCCCATCTCATCTTCTCGATCCCTACATTTCTTATTCCACCTTGCACAACCTCTCACATCCGACCACGCACGGTGGTAGGATTTTTGGATCTCCCTTTCATTTCCCCTAGATCCAATACCCATTCAAACACTCCTATTTTATTGATAAATAAATTAAAAAAGAGTGAGAACATACAATTGTTTTTCATGTTTATCTCACATTTGTTTTTGCAGGAAAAATAAAAAATAAATATTTGTTTTTGTCTCTAACCTTTGTTTTGCAGGAAAATCAAAATAAAAAATTATAAAAAATCTGTTTACATTTTCCATTCCAAAAAAAGAACAATTTTTTTAGTTCTGTACATAAAAATAAAAACAAAAAAATAAAAAATTCTCCAGGCCACAGTCGCCAAGAGGCGGCGGCGTCCTCCTTCTGTGCCACCTCGCGCCAGGCGGTGCTCCCCTGCCGGACCCGCTCGAATCTAGCACATGGCTCCCCTCCTCCAAGTCACGCCGCCTCAAGCTCGTCGATGCCACCGCCTTCACAGGCGACGCCCGACTCCGCCCCCTGCTCCTCCCGCCAGAACAGCGGTGCCCCTACTCTGCCTGGCATGCGCTGTCCCCGACCTCACGCGGTGTAGCTCTGCAACCACGGCCCTCCGCGCGCCTCTGCGTGGATGCATGATTTAGCGGGAATTCACGGGGTCTGAATTGTGTCTCACACAAGGCGGAGACAACCGTCGCTGTGGCGACCCTCAATGAATTTTAGCTAAAATCAACAATTAACCCACAATATAAATATCAAGAAATGACAAACAAATGTGAAGTTAAAATTTATTTTTAACTCTACATAAAATATGTATAGGTGCAAGTATGTAGAGAGTTCGAACACAGGAGCAAACAAGGTAGAACAAGGCAATGATGCACAAAACGTGAATGTGAATAAATGTCTACAAAGATGCAAATTTTGGTGGGTTTTTTTATTTTTAATTTTTTTAATTTTTAATTTTGTATTTTGATTTTTAATTTTCTGATTTTATATTTACTTTTTATATTATATATATATATATTTAATTTTCTTTTTCAATATTGGAATATATATACAATATAAGAAAGGAGGTGCTAGGATATTTATAAAAATAAGGAAAAATAGTCAAAATTTAGGGAGTAAAATATTTTTGGTCTTTTTATGATTTTTTACTATTTTTATGATTTTTGGGGATTTTTCAGAATATTTTTGGTATTTTTAAAAGTGAAAATACAAGAAAACAGTGAATAAATTACTGGATAAAACTAAAATGGGAAGGAAAAAATATCAAACAGTGTCAAAATTTTCCTAAATTAATTTAAAATAAAGAGAATAAAATGGGGAACCTACAGGACCTGAGTTTGAACTTTTTAGAGTTTTCTGTAATTTTTTAAATTTTTGGAGGTTTTTAGGTATTTTCTAATTTTTAAGGTTTGGTTTTGAATTTTTTAGTGATTTTTGGACTGATACTAGAATATCATAAAATAGACCTTAGGTAATTTTTTTGGAATTTTTGAAAGTGTTTTAATATTTTTTTGATATTTTCTAAGATAGAAAGTAGCTAAAATGCATGTTTTTGATTTTTATAAATTTGAAATGCAAAAAAATGAAAAATAAAAATATGGCGTGAAAGTGCAAGTTAACAGGAGCCTATGTGAATTTTTTTGGTAATTTTTGGAGTTGACATGATGCGTGAAATAAATAGAGCAAGCACACAAAAATATATGGCCTGACAGGGGTATAAGTGCAAATATCAAAACATCCAGGGGCACAGTTGCAAATTTCACAGAAAAACTATAACTAGATATGCAATTTAATGGACTTAATACAAATAACAAAACCTGCCAGGGTTCCCCTGCAAATTGCCCACCAGGGCGCGTGACTAGCACGCGCCTGGGAGGGGTATAAATGTAATATCCAAAAACCTGGGGGCTTGAATGCAAATATCCCAAAAAGTTTACACTTAATATCAAAGTTCTAGGACTGGAACGAAATAAATAAACTTCAGGAAAGTCCTTGCAAAATACCCAACCCCCTCACGCGCACGGGCACGTGAGGTGACGCGGATAGGACCTAAGTGCAAATATGAAAACTACATGGGTCTGGATGCAAATATTACAGAAATATATAAACTACGACTAAAATTTTATGGACTGAAATGAAAATACAAAAATGGCGAGGGTATAGGTGCAAAATACCCACGCCTAATATCCTCGTGCGTGATCGGACGGTGGAGCCGCCCTGGCCCTTCCTCGACCCGCCTGAAGCCTGGAATGGGGAGTTGTCACCTCCCTCTATATCTGGAGCACACTAGGTGGGGAGAAAGCGGCACGCAAGGGGTTCAAAAAATAGCTTGAAGGTGGCGGGTCCATAAAATAGAAGGTGATGGCGTCTTCATCAAGCGAAGGCCACGCGCTCATCATGGGGGTTTTGCGTGATCTGAAGGCACGGCGTGGGAGAGTGATGATCAGGGAAGATTTCCGAAGAAGGAGTTGAGGGAAGAAGACGCAAGAATCATGCGCCAAAATTTCTTGAAAACGGGGCACAATCCTGGGCGTCAGAAGCTTGCAGGCCTCGGTCAGGGATTTGACCGAGGTCAACTAGCGACCTCGCCTGATTGGTCCACGTGGACCAATCAAAAAAAGACAGGCAAAAATTGTTTGGAAATTCAAAATAAAATAGTAAATGAATTTATTATTTTTAGGGTATAAAATAAAAAATGTTTCTTATTTTCTAAAGAATTTTTTAGTGATTTTTATTTATTTTTATGGGGTATTTAATTACAAGTTTACTTTTATGCCCTTTGTAGGTACATATACTTGTATATTTTATTCTTTTATTTTTATTTTGTGTATTTTAATTTTATAATTTTTATTTATTATTTTATAAAATTATGAAATACTTTTATACACATAAATATATTTTTGTTTTATTTTTTGATGTGTTTTGTATATTAAATAAAATAAAAGTATTAAATATATAGGTATGTGTATAGTTCTTATACCTATGTATTGTATATATACAGGTATTTTATTTTGCATTCCTTTTATGTTTTTATTCTGATTTTAATATACATATATACTATAAATAATATTTACAAAATTATAAAAATATAAAAATAGAAAAATAATGAAAAATAATAAATTGAATATTTTAATTTGTACAAGTATACAATGAGGGTCCAAAACTCAACTTTCAACTGTAGCTCCGCCAAATGTGAAACCACCGCCATTAAACAGATTATTTTTAACTATATACAATTAAAGGTGAGTTTGCTTCATTTGGAGTTTTCATTTATGAGATACGGGTCTGGAAAGTTGGGATTCTGGATTTTTATTCAGACCATAACTTTTTATCTGTACATTATTTTTTAGTGAAATTAATTTTGTATTTTTGTTTATTTAATTATCTACAACTTTAATGTACGAAGTTTCTTCATTTGATGTATAAAAAGTGGAACCAAAAATAGGTCCCAAAATGAATAAATAATGAATAGGTATTTATACTGTATTTTGACCCTTATCTCCCCCTACTTGTCGACCTATTCATCAAGATGCCTAGGTCTCAGGGTTTCGGGTCATAAAATATTTACAATATTTTATTCTTTTTCTTTTCTTTTATTTATTCTATAATTTTGGCTTTAATTACAGTATTTTATACACTATTTACATGCACATGCATGATTGCTAAGATGCTCTATTTAAGGGTATTTACATGCATTTACCAGGGTTTTTGAGGCCAAAATGATAGAATAAAGATGATGAAATGTGGATTCATCAATGCACCTCCCGAAGCCTCCAGCGGTGCCGCGCCCGACTCCGCCCCGCTCCAGCCACCACGCTTGCTCCTCAATGCGAGCCCTCCATCCTCCCCTCAACACCTCGGTCCTCCGTCGCTTGGAGGGGCGCTCAGCTCCAGCCGCCTTCCACCATCATTACATGGTGGGGGGCATGTGTCGCCCTTGCCTTCCTTCCGCTCGAAGCCATCCTCCACCTTACCGCCCGTGCTCCGCCCGCCGTCACCTGGGATGGAGACAAACAAGGGGAGGTGGCCCCTTTGGTCTTGTGAAGAGAAATGTGAACAGTAACCCTAGGGGGAGAGAGAATAAAAAAATAAGCAAATTGCGTGAACCTCCCTGGAAATTTTAAAAAATCGCAAATCAACCCTTGCTCCAGATCAAGTCACGTGCAACGCACATTTAAATTGGGTAAATTGCATTTACTTTCCTACGTATATTTCTTGTTAAGTTTTCATCTAAAGATCTCAAATAATTGCAATATAAAGATCTTCTTTCTAAAGAGATTCGATTCAGAACTTTTCTATGTCCAGGGTCCAATATTGAAATCATTTCAGAGGTTTTCCCTTACTTTGTCCGTGTCAACAAACAATTCGAAATATACATGGTCAATAAATTATTGAAAATTCATGTTAGGCTCCTGATGTGTCTTTCTTTGTAGCATGATTTTTCCATCACATTTTAATTTCATTTGATATTTTTAAAAATAAAAAACATGGTCTTTTTGCATTCCCAAAATTAGAAAATTCATAAAAAAAAATTCGAAAATTTGCTTAAAATTTCCAAAAAATACTATAGGTGTATTTTGTTGTCTTTTAATTTATATCCAATTTTTGTGCATTAATCATTTATAAAACTCCAAAAAATACGAAAACGAACATTTTTAAAAAATTGTAGAAAAATCCAAAAAATCTGATCTTGTTCTCTGTTTGTAGATATTTATTGGTAGTTTTACTTAAAAATCATTTCTAGGAGTATTGGGCACTTAAATTAATTTTAAGTTGCAAAATACTCTTGATTGTGCAATGTTTCCCTTATTTTCTATTGTTTGATTTAAAAAATAAAAAAAAAACATCAGAAAAATTTGAAAAAATTATCAAAAATATTTTAAAACATATAAAACATGAAAACATTTTCTCTGTAATTTTCTGAATATTTTTTACTAGTCTGAAAAATACAAAAACAGTGTGGTGTTGTGTATTTTATCCTTTGTGCTTGTTTTGAAAAATAAAAAATCAAAATTAAAAAACCACTAAAAAATCTTTTAGAAATCTGACTACTGAGTTTTTTAATCGTGCTCCTTGTGTTCGACCCTGGTCGCTATACCAGGTAAATAGAATAGTGAAACCGCTTACATTTGTTTTGATTGATTTATCTTCTTTTGAGTGGTTTAAAGATTTTTTTTCTCGATTGACCGCGCTTTGTGATTTGGGTCACAACGACCATTGTTTATTTACATACTTAACCAGAGTTGCCAGGCACATCATCAGACTGTATTAGGACAAATGAGGAATGGACTTCATGTTTCCATCCACTATGCCATCCGGAATTTAGATGATGCTCAACATAATTACGCAATGACAGAGAATGAGATGTCGGCAGTGGTATTAGCATCGTACAAATTCAGATCATATCTTCTTGGTTCGAAGATCACAGTTTACACAGAGCATTCAACTAACAGATATTCGATGTAGAAGAAGGATGACAAGGCACACCTTATTAGATGGATTCTCTTACTCTAGGAAATTGATTTGGACATTAAGGATAAACCTAGGGTAAAGTACGTGGTAGCTAATCACCTCTCCCGATTACAGACAAAGCAGCCTTCAGATGAGTATACGTTAGAGATTGTAGAGAGATTTCCAGACGAGAGTATCTTTGCAATTACAGAGCTTCCATGGTATGTAGATATAGTGAATTTTCTAGTTACACAGAAGAGTACATAGGGTTGGCCGAAGGACTGAGTTGACAGACTAGTTTCTGAGGCATGATACTACCATTAGGAGGATCTGATTCTTTTTCATGAGGGGTCGGATTGTATCTACAGGCAATGTATTCCTCATGAGGAATTCAATAGTGTCCTCACTCTGTGTCATTCCTTAGAGGCAGGGGGATATCATTCATGGAAGAGGACAGTGCAAAAGGTACTTTAGAGCGGATTTTGGTGGTTGACTCTTACTATAGATGCATGCACATTCGTGAAGAGTTGTCTAGATTATCATATAGCAGTGGGGACAGTTGGTGCTAGAGATGCGATGCCTATGCGACATGTTATCATTTGCGAGATCTTTGATGCCTGGGGCATAGATTTTATGGGACTGTTCCCTTCGAGCAATGGCTTTGAGTACACTCTTATAGTCGTGGATAATGTTAGTAGATGGGTGGAGGCTATACCTGCACGAATTGTTGATAGCAGGGAAATGTGCAGGTTCTTGAGGGAACATATTATTTCATGGTTCTGTATTCCATGTATTCTTATTTCATATGGGAGTAGCCACTTCATTAATAAGGAGGTGAAAAAGCTAGTGAAGAATTATGGCATTGATCACAGAGTAGCTTCTCCTTACCACTCACAAACGAATGACATGGCTGAAGTTTCAAAAGGGGAGGTGAAATCCATTCTTTATAGATTAATACGACTGGATAGGAAGAACTGGTCACATCTACTGGCATATCCTACTACATATAAGATTCCCTTAGGTACTTTACCCTTTAGACTGATTTATTGAAAGCCATGTCATTTTCTCATAGAGATCATGCACAAGTCTGAATGAGCCATTAGAGAGATTACATTAAATATGCAGAAGGCATGAACCAAGGGGAAGATGGATCTGAATGAGCTAGTAGAGATTCGAAATCAGGCATACGAGAATACCCTCATTTATAAGGACAAAGTGAAGAGATGGCATGATAGACACATTCAACACAAAATCTTTGCCCATGCTCAGAAAGTATGGTTGTTCAATGCAAGATTGAGAATTTTTCTTGGCAAATTAAAAAGCAAGTGGGAAGGACAGTATATAGTCAGAATGGTGCACGACAATGAAAGCATAGCTATATCAGATGTGTCACCTAGTGCAGAGCCATTCGTGGTGAATGGGCATATGTTGAAGCACTTCGTGGAGACTATTGATCATCTGGCTCGTGTTGAGGTGATCTACTTTGTACGATATTCATGACTACTCTTCAACTTCATTTCATTCTGTACATAGAAATGTGAACCTTTCGGTTTTCGGAGTACACCACCACCTGTATATTCTTCGTAGTCCACAATCATCCCCATTTTGGCTCCTCTTATATACGGGGTCGATTACATGTTGATTTGTGTTTTTCGATTTTATTCTTTTACTTTTCTTTTGTTTTCCTTTCTTTTACACTAATCACTAATCAATGATTTTTGGCAACGGTCTTTTCTATACTTAGGATGCCTTATCCTAAGTATAGGAGGGACAGAGTGATTTCGTTGATTTAGTTTTCCTTTCTTTCTTTTGTTCCTTCATTTGTATGTTCATTTTCCTCAGTCGCCTCGTTTTTGTCATCCAGTATACCCACGATGACATGATCGTAAGTATAAGTGGGTCGATTGACTTCTATTCTTTTATTCTTTTTCACCTACTTTTACTTAGCATGAGTTATGTCCTCTTTTTTCTCGTTTGACGCTACGAGGACATATCACAAGCTAAGTATAGGGGTGTGTATATATTGTATATATACTTTGTCCATAACTCGTACTTTTATGTATTTTCTATATCTACAAAATTCAAAAAAAGTGGGTAAGCGTTAATTTAAAATCCATTTATTTAATATTTATAAAATCCTTGTAAATAAGTAAAATATGTGTAAAATTTTTTTTTGAAATTTTTAATTTTATATATGTATTTAATATGCATAATACTTATTAAAATCCTATTTATTAAAATATACGTGAAAATCATTTAGTCTTTTTAAAATTCTTTGTATATAAAAATTGTAAATTTCGTTAGTTATTCGGTCTTAATAAAATATGGGTAATTTTTGTAAATATACTTGTTTATAAAAAATTAAAAATTCATAAAACATGATTGCACTTGCATTAGCATTTTCCAAAATAAATTTGATTTCTCGAACTAAAGATTGGGAATAATCTAAATGATGGAGCTTGATTATGGCCTTTAATTCTCATTATAAGGAGCCTAGTTTGGAAATTGAATTTAGACTCTTCAGGTCATTGACTTGAATCGTTGGTTCCATGAGACCATGTTTGGGAAGTCTACTTAAACTTGCCTAAGTAGAACACTTGGTGTCATCCGTTCAATTCTTCATCATTGAACCAATTTTGGACACATGCACTTTGCATTTAGCTTGACTTGCATGGGGTTGTAAAGGGCAGTTCATTTTTAGTCGTGTATTTTCATCCTTGTCTAGAGGCGTACACGTTTGAAGATGGGAGTTGTGGGGTTGGATCTGTTGGCACAATTTTTCCAAGACATAAAAAAATGGACGGAATGAAAATACGTTATATACGTCGAAAAGATCGAAACAGTGCAAGCAACATTACAAAGCCAATCCAAAGAGAAGCCACCAAATACCAAATATGACCACAATGATCCAAGCTTCCAAAAGCATGCACATCTTAGTGGAGGCATAACTACATTGGCCGAGCTTCACAAGGAGATGTGACTAAATAGGTCACGCTCCAGTTCTTTTCTCATTTTTCTACATTCTCTCTCTGTTCAATTGTGGACACAACATGACCTAAAATTAGAAGGGATTACCCCTCCTCGAGGTAAGAGTAGCTGGATGAGGAACTAATGGGAGTGTATTATTGGGATGAGCAATTTCTTTGCTTCTTCAAGCAGGAAGAGCTAACACAATTCATACACAGTACAAATTGAATTCAAGGTTGATAGAGTCAGCGATATGGATAAGTGGATCTGAGTTGGCTATTGAGGTGAACCTAAATAAGGATTTGTGGAATTTGAGAACTGTTGAGATTAACGTCCTAATCCTAGTTAAGGCTCCGAGAAAATGCTTGCTTTATGCCTGACCAAGCTCCGTCCTTTTTATGTTCTCATGAATTGGTTTAGGAAAATAAATTCATTCCAACTTTCTTTCTTTTTCTCTTATTTTTTCAAATAAGTGTTTTCTAAGAGACTAGCAAAGTTTAAGTATGGGGGGGTAATGAATCCATGATTCGTTAACATTATGTCTGCATTTTGCTTAAAATCCTTAACAAATGCATATAAATATTCATTAATTTTCACCTTTTATCAAAACTACATGCATGGATAAAAATGCACTTTTACGCATCAAAAACATGTAAATAAATAAAAGAATAAAAATAAAGAAACAAAAAGAATACAGATTGTAAATATGTATATATGTACAATATGACTTATAAAATATAAATATAGTTTAATGATATATTTATATAACCTAACTCACGAGACTAAGTCAGCATGAGTTGGTCGACAAACAAATAAGTAGGGGGAGATAAGGAGGAAAACCACAAAAAGAATACTTTATTCACTTCACATATTCTGCATTAACTATCAAATAAATACAAATCATCAAAGATTTTTAATTAATTCATTTGACATTTTTTAGCAAACTCGTCTTCTTTTTATTTCTAAAAATGTATAGAAAATATAAAAATAAGATAAAATTATTTTCTTTTATATATGCCAAGAAATCCAACTTTCAAATTGTCAATTTATAAACTTTCGTATGTTATAACTTCCTCATACGAACTACAATTTCAGTCTACTCATCTTTAAAGTTTATGAAATAATATTATCTAATTAATGAAGGTGATTTCATTAAAATCCGAGTCCGTTTGCAAAAAGTCAATTTTGGGACCTAATAACAATTGGGTTTCTGGGCTATTTGTTTTTCTTCAGGACACAATATTTATAGTTTTAATGATTTTATAATTTTTAATTATTTTCTTGAACTTTTATTCTATCCATGAATTAATTCAGAATTTATAGACATAACTTAATATTTTAAATAAATCAAAACCCCTAATTTATATATGAAATTGAACTATAGAGTATATATTTGTATTTATTAATATATTTGAATTACTTATTAAAAGATGTATAAATCCACATACATCATATTTTTTATTATAATAATTAATAAAATATAAAATTAATACGTTATTTATCATTTTATTAAATTAAAATACGACATCTGTTTATCAAGTATTATTTATACCTGTTTATTAATATAATATTTATATTCCATTAAATATTTATTATCTAGTAAAATAAATTATTTTAGAAGTTACGTAATTTAATTATTTACATTTTTCTTTTTATACTATTTAAAATAAAGCTATATATTATTTATCAAGTATTATTTATGCCTATTTATTAATATAATAATTTATATTCCATTAAATATTTATTATCTATCAAAATAAATTATTTTAGAAGTTACGTAATTTAATTATTTGCATATTTATTTTTATACTATTTAAAATAAAGCTATCTATTATTTATTACATAATTAATAACCTCATTTTAGTTTCTAGCCTACATGGTGCTCATACGTGTTAGCACCGGGAGCCTTCTTCCCCATCAAGAAGATATTAGCTTATGTCCTAACTCCCCTTCTTCAACTAATTTATTCTGTCGATCCTTACCACCTCTACCCAATCATAACCCTCCAGACCCTTATCCTAACTACGAAGACACACGTCTATCTTTTGATTCCAACCAATCCCCTCTCGATTAATCTATTTATTGATCACAAAACAACCCTTTCAAACTAACACTTCTATCTCCGGAATAGACTGATTGAGACAGCAACTTCCTCCCTTGATTCCAGCCAAAGTTGGTGGTAACAGAACCCAAGACTGCTACTGCATGGAAGGTGGACCACCAGTGGAGAGTTACAGGGCCACCCTTGGCCTTGAATTGCCATCTTGTGGCTTTGAGCTCCAGGTATATCGGTTTGTTGAGCGAAGAACAATGGGGTCCCCACACCCTGCACTCCCATGTATTTCTCCATTTCCTTCTGAATATCATCGATTTTCATGTCTATTTAGGCGACTTAATCACACAATTAGATTCTCTTAATCACCTCCTTATTGCAAATGACACATTTCTAGAAGACCTCTACATCTGTATAGCTTTATCCTTTGGTCGATTCATCTACAAATCGAGCAACCAAATCTTAATTGAGGGTACTTAGAACGTATGGAGTGCTACAACTTCATCATTCTTCTTCACCTGGAACCTATTTCCTTCACTGTTGAATCAACTGAGCAGTATATCAGCACCTTCATTTCAGGGTTCCCAAACCCTAGGCGACCCTCGTCAGTCGCATCGATGCCCATATCAGTTCAGCCACCATCGTAGGCAAGCTCGAAGGAGAGAGGAGCTCTCCTTCTGGCCCTACATTGGCCCTGCAGGAGCCCTGCCATCGTCGGATTTCAACCGGAGAAAAAAATCACCGCCGTAGTTCCCGGATTTGGGGAAGAACTCAACGAAGAATACAAGCTACAGAATCGTGACACGTGTCAACAACCGACGGTCCAGATCGCAACCCGCGCATCTAATCCTATCCAACCAAATCGAAGTGGTGGAATTTTTGCAAGTGAACCCCTGCGAAGCTCCAAAATTCGCAAGCGCCTCAGAGAGTTTCATATTCAGGGGCGGAACTGGTATATCTCTCAGGGGGGCCATAGCCCCTTCTTAATTAATACATTTCTCTTATATAATGTTCTTAATTTTCTATATGGACCCTGCTCAAAGTTTAAATATAGAAAAAAATTTGAATACCATCACTAAATATGTAATAGCTTACTGGCTAAATCTTGAGTCCATTAATAAATCAACCGGGGTTCAAATCCCATCATTACTCTATTTAAAAATTTAGCTCTACTCACTTTACCTCTCCCATCCTTTCTTTTGTTAAAAAAATTAATTTCAACCTTTCTTTATCAAAGAGATTATTTCTACTCGCTTCTAATATATTAGCATTATAAGTATATTTTGATATAAAATGAGATTATGGCTCATTTTTCTCTCACATTATTTTTAGTTCTCTTTATAATGAAACAAATTTTCTTGTTTCCTTTTAAATATGAAATATTTTAACTAAAACTCTTAAAAATCATCACTGGTAAAAATAGCCTATACCTTATTGAAAAAGTAAAATAACATCGAAATGGTAAGTTTATCAAATTTTAAAAATCACATTTGAAATTGTTACCTTTACTTTAAAAATATCATTTGATTTTTTTCATTTTTTACTTATACAAGATAGATGCATACTTGCCCCCCCCCACCCTCGATTAAATTCTTGGTTCCACCCCTGTTCATATTTACATCTAGGTCCCTGGCCAGTGACCTAAGTGTAAGTACTTCCATATTTTTCTTGCAAATAGGCCCCTAAACCAGGGACCTATTTGAAAGAAAGGCCTTATCTATTTGTGTTCTATTTTTCTACACCTTTACACTGGACTTTGGACTACATTGAGAACATTGGACGTATTATTCCATCATCATTGTATTTATTTTTCTATTTTGCTCTATTTTCTGACATTTTCTTTGCGAGTTTTATTTCTCGATGTGATTTGTTTTGTTTTGTTTTTCTTTTCTTTAGCAATCCAGTTGCTCGGGTAAATTTCTCTACGATATAGTACCACTATTATTCTATTTTATCACCTATTATATTGTAGATAAATTGATTGAAAAATATCCCTTTTGAAAATTAAATAAAAATCGGAAAAATTAAAAAAAACAAATAAAAATTTCAAAAGAAATTAAAACTAATAAAAAAAGTTTTCCCTCTTTTCAAGTATAAATTAAAAATCAGAAAAATATTCTTTTCCCCAAAAATATGAGTATAGTTATTCTACTTTCTCTAGTTTGACTTAAGGATACTTATGTGGCAAATAATTAGTGAAATAAAAATAGAAGGGGGGCCCTTTTATTCTATTCATTTTCTCTCTCTATTCTATTTTTATTGATTTTTGTTTGATTAATCAGATCTTTCTTCATGGTTCTCTACATTGACAAATTTTCATTTTTAACCGCTAGTCAGATTTTCTGATTATCATCGACCTACACCAAGAGGTGCCATCCAACGACACATGCTCTTCGTCATTGTTGGAGGAGTGGCGATGTAGATGGAGCTCTGACGAGGCCATCAAGCTCCTCTGTGTGCGCAAAGGATCCAACGACCTTTGTGGCCATCTGACGAAGATGACGGACGAACGAAGGAGCGGTGAGGGTAGCTGGATATGGTTGTCCATGAAAGGTCATCGGAGGCAGAGCACTTGATTAACGATGTTGTTAAATCTCCGACCATTGAAGATGGGGACACCTGCAATCGTTAGTTTAGTTGAGGCGTGTTGTGTGTGGATTTGTGAGGTGAGTGGAGGGTCATGGGGCGAAGGGAGGTGGAGGCCATTGGTTTCTTCTTCGGTAGAGTAGGGAAGAAGGGGGTGGGAGCGACGGAGGTTCTAGAGAAGGGAAGTGGCGAGCGGGGTGGTCGGCATGAGTGATCGATGGGTGGCGGAGATGCGAGGATGGTCATGTGGCAACGATGATGGGTGTAGGCGATGGGATAAATAGGAGAAATTTGATAAAAAAAAAATAAGGTGAGTGTACTTGGAGGGTAGAGGAGGAAGACGACGATCAGGGAGGCTTGGGCTGAGGTCCTATGCGGACCTCCGGTCATCGCTTAATCTGGCGATCCAAGCTAGAGGGCTCAGGCAGCCGCCGGAGAGGCGGTGCAACATGGCCTAAGCCATGGGTCACACCTGGGGCAGAAGGGTCGTCGTTGCCTCCATACTCCGCCTCTCTCTGCCACAGAGAGACGGAGGGTGGTCAGGCCTTTGCTCGGTTAATGGTGGGCAGGGGTCAACGGTGGCAGAGTGAGGAGTTTTATAGAGATGGTCTTCGGCCATTACATGGCACGTGCGGGGGTGGGGGGTTGTTAACGGAGGTTTGATGGAGGAGGAGTACTGGCAGTGGGACGATGGTGGTCGCGTAAGGATGACGGAGAAAAGGACGACTTGGTTGTGGCATTACGAGAGGAGAAGTGTAGCTAAGGCAGGCTCCAAAATAGGAAGGGGGTGGGTGTCTCGCGATACGTAACGGACGAGGGGAGGGGTTGACTGGAGGTAGGGGACAAAGCCCTAACCGTTGGATCTCACGATCCAACGGCCTAGATTAAGGCATACTTGAAGGGCGGAGATCAGATCCCTTAATCTGACCGAGTGGCGGAGAGTGAGGCGCGAGCGGACAGCTAGGATGAGATCTGAGGGTTTATCCTACGGTGTGGGTGAGTGGGTGATGTGGAGCGAAGAGAACCGTAGGATACGAGTGGGATCGGGAGGTTGTGAGTGAGGCAGAGAAGGGTAATGGGGATTTTGATATGGATCAGATCGGATGGCTAGGAGCGAGCGAGTGATGAACGGTAGATATGGAGGTCGAGTCAGGGGGTTCCAGCGGCCAGGATAGGAGCTGGGCGACGAATGGAGGGAGCGATCGCGTGGCAGATCCAGAGAGCGCCACGTGGCTACTCTAGAAAATCAATAAATACAAATATAAAGAAAAATAAAAAAGAATTAGTTAGAGGTAAATTAGAAAAAAAGTAAAAATATGAAAGTTATAGATCTCGATGAGATCTACAAGTTTCATGTTAGACAAAGAGTCAAAAGAGATCATTTATAAAAAAGTATATTTTGGGGGTATTTTTAAAGGGATAAAAATACTACTTTTTGGCTTTGAGAATTTTTTGTATTTTTTATCTCTTTTAAAGGTCAGTACCATTAAAGACAAATAATTAACCTAATTTTTATGGGTTTCTAATAAGAAAGAAAATAAAGAAGAAAATGTAGTTATTAAATAAAATAAATATAGTGTTGATTATATAATACAAGATAATAATAATGAATTATCAGTGATTTTTATTGTATTATTTAAGCAAGGGTTTTAATAATTGAATTTTAGCATGATGAATACGAGATTCATCATACCCCTATACTTAAAATATGTTCGTCCTCGAGCATCTAAAGAATGAAGGAGTCGGATTAATTCCTGACCATACATGTGAAACTTTCAAGACTCAATTCTTTAAAGACCCTTAATTTAAGTGATCCTAAAAATTTGGGCTCAACCATGCTCTACTCAGAAGGAATCCAATTTCTCTAATTATCACACTCTCTGTTGTACATAAATTTAAGGATATGAAGATTAATGTATTGCATTCATGAGAGTCGAGTCGAGACATCACCCAAAGTTCCGGTCCAGTAGACCATCCTCTAGACCTAATCCTCAACACTAGGGAATAAAACTATTCTTGCTTCAGTCAACCGTCTCATTAGTTGTCAGACTTAAAAATGTATATGGACGGCCAGATGATGGAGGGCATAGGATTGTGCATATTTTTCTCTCCCTCGCATTGGAACAAGGGGCCTCTCGAGTGCCTTACAACTCAACACATGTATTTTTTTATTGTTGTTGATCAATATGTCTGTCAAGAGAATTCGGAGTCGCCTGCACTTGTTTTTCTGGGAGTACACCGAGGTGTGTCTATTTTGAGTATCTAATATGCCTTCGACTCCCAGACTTGTATCACTATACGATGTAGAGCCCTTTTATGGTGTTATCCCGACTCCTTGGTCCTATAAGCGTTTGGTCCAAGTGGACACTTTGAAAATGGTTGGGAGCGCTCGCCATGGGTGAAAGCTCTTTTGAAATTTGACTTTGAAGAATATAGCTTTTATTTGAATATATTTCTTCCTTTTATTTTCTTTTATTTTTGGCTAGCTCCACTGCATTTACCAAAAGTTGGTGCACATTGATCGATAGTTATTTATGTTTTATCACACCCTAGCACATATATTAATATCAAACGATATCATATGAAGTTGTTCACATACTGGCTAGGGTTTTGCTGACACTCAGGTTTCTTGAAGCCTTCATTAACTTTATCCCATCATCGAGCATCGTTAGCTCGGGTCTAGACTCAAATCACCAGTCCTAGTTCCTCAAGTGATAACTCATCTCATCAATCTTGTAGTTGTGAATGTGTTGTGCTGATCATATTCTTTAGAAGGTAGAGATGAAGAGTGCAATATAATGCTCAAATCTTTCAAACTAAGGAAGTGTGGATAATTAAGTTCAAAAACCCTAATGACTAAGGCTGGCTAACTCAGACTCTCAAAATCTCATAAATTTAGTGTCCTCAAAATCCTTAAGCCTTGAGTGACTATGAATGTGTTAGGAATACGCCAACTCCTCAGTTAGCGATTTTTTGTGAATTTTATCTTTTTATGATTTTTTATGGATTTTAATTTTAATTTTTATGATTTTTAATTCCTTTGAGAGACAATGACTGGCCCATGCTCATATGAGTAGGTGTGTCCACTCCCAACCGATATGGGTGTAAGTACGGACCGTTAGACAGACCCGTGTTACTTGAGGACAGAGCCATATACAGTGTCCTCTAAACCGTCCACTCTGCTAAGGGAGAGTGAAGTTCCCCACTGAAGAGTAGCTACTCATTTTTAAGCCTAGTAGTCAGAGTCTTTACCAAATAAAAAGTTTTTAGATTTTCAAAATTTTATAAGTTTTTTAAAAAGATTGATTTTAATTACAAAGTTAATCCCACAATCTTAAAATAATTTTTACAAGAATTTTTATAAAACTCAGTTCACAAGTCAACTTAAACCAAACATAAAAAGATTTTTCAAAAAATTTAAAAAACGAGCTATGGATAAAGTATATATACAGTACTATGTGGTATACCCCCTATACTCATATTTTGTTATGTCCTCATTGCACGAGTTATATGAAGTCATAGATTTGGTTAAATATAGTGTGATATAGCGAAACTGAGGAGGATGGTCCCCCCATACTTAGGTCAAAAATGACCAAAGTATAAGAAGACAAATGGAGGGATGGATGAATGGTTTGGGTCCCCCCTATACTTAGGCTGGATATAACCTAAGTAAAAGATATGGCATTGGGAGCTGGGGGCCCCGTTGTTGTTAGGGTTAGAAGGGGATTTATACAGAGATACAAGGAGAGGGGAAGGGTGATTTTTCATAGATGATTATAAAGATGCGGGTGGATGGGTGTGTGTGTGTGTGTGAGTGTGTCCATTTTTACATATTAGATGGTAGGGGGATTGTATGAAATATACATAGAAGGTGTGGGGGGTGTATATGTGCGAGTGCGTGAAGGGGGATGGGGGGTAGATCGTCTAGTGATATATTTTTTCTTCTTTTTTTAAACACGTGAGCCCTGAAATGAGGACCACTAAAAATGCACATGATACAAATTTTTTTACAACATGAAAATGCATGAGGAGCTGACTAATCTTCCTTCAATTCTTCATCTCTTCTTTTGTGGCCTTCACCAGGAGCTCCCAAATCCACGCCTCCATGGAGATCAAGCATCCTCGATCTTCATGGGCCCTATCACAAAAGAAAAATGTTAGAAAACAACAAGAAAAATAATTAACAAAAAATGGTGTAAAATTACATGATGAGAAGACCTGCAAATTTTGAAAATATTCACAACAAAGAATATTTCAAAGTTCGACAAATAAATTAAGGTGAGTCGTGTCCCGGGCAACGAGGCCATTGTTGGACATGCAAGCCCACAGCGAGCCATTATGCAATAAATGTTATTGCAATTCACTCCTTAGTCTGAAATAAAGAGTACATAATTTGCATAATAGGTCCCTTAGTACAATTAGGGTTATGTACCAAGGCCATCTTAATGATCATACAACTGTTGATTCAATTATTGAACCATAGAGGCTGGTGCTTAGATGAATATCTAATGAGTTAGATTGAGGACTCGTCAAGCACCATCAAATGATTATTAAGAGATGATCTCCAGCCTGAGTAGGAGATGGCAATCCTATCTCATTTAGGTTGATATCTGACCGACCTCTTGATGCAGGTCCTCTGCATAGGAATAGAGATTCGGAGGTGTCAGATTAGTTATGTCAAAGAGTTGACTTAACGAGATCGAGATAACCAAAATCCTATATCATATGTTGTCATGATATAGGCACACATCCTCTGACCGGAGACGGATGTGTTACTATATGTCTAAGTATGTACATTTGGCAGACCAATAGGTTGATGACCAAATCAAGGTCTATACACCGGCGCGCTGGTGTGCATATAAGGGCATATGAGTAATACGATCTCTCAAAGGGATCATACAGGTTCACTACTGAACCGGAAGACATGAGCTCACTCATGAGATATTGGGAAGAATTAAATTCCGTGCGCACGGTCGTCTCACTTTGGAAGCTTGACTGAATTTGTTGGTTTGATATATACTTTTGGAAAGTATATGATCAAGACCTAGGTATGATATATGCTTTTGGAAAGTATATGATCAATACCGACTCCCAATGATCGAATGAGAATCTTACTGATAAAACCATGAAGTAGACAGTATAAAGTTAATCCAATACTTCGGGTTTAATCTAAGTCTTCCAGTATGCAGGATGTACAGGTATTAGGAATACCTGAGGGTGATGTGATCATAAACGATTGTATAACCATGACGCTTCCATTCCTAGGGAGTGATGAAACAGGTCTGGATTTTAGTGACTCCTCTCAGTAGAGAAGTAATCTTATCTTAGTCCAATTATTGGACATTGATCTGAATATGATTCAGATGCAATGAGAAGATTAGATTTGCGGTCTCGATTTAATCAAGCATCTGTGGGAGGCCCGCGATCTGGATTTGAGATATGATCTCAATATCCATGTCACTATACGTGGAACAATACAATCGCCATATCCTTATCTCCAAGTATCTGCGGAGAAAGCGCATTATCCTTGAAGGAGTTCATGGATAATTCTATTGTTTATTTATGTATCCGAGCATTGAGGAAATGGATAATTAAATGTGATTTAATTATCATGATTAATATGAATTCGATTCATATTATAAAGAGAGTTGTCTTAGATAATTATATATGATTTGATTATCAAAGATGTAAATAATGTGAATATGATTCATGTTATTTGAGAACAAGAGAATAGAGATCCAAGATGATTAAATTTGATTTAATTATCATGGATATGAATAATGTGGATAGCAATATCCATATTAGTCATATATATTATAAATGTGATTTATAATATATAAGAGAGAGTTATTTGTAATTTACATTTGTTAATTAAATGTTAATGTGAATTGGATTCGCATTTGACATTGAATTGAAAATGTAATTTACAATTTGTTTTGGGTTGTGAATATGATTCACATATTTTTCAATGGCAAGATTGCAATGTCTACAAAATAATTGTGAATTATTTTTGTAGAATAATTTGCAACATAAGTTGTTGCAAATAATGGAGATTACATAAAAGATGAAATAGCCACCTTCCTAATGGAGGAGGGTGGACGGCCACCACTCCCATTAGGAAAGGGAGGCCGTCCCCCCTCTCCACATGGAAGGAGGCTTTCTCTCTTTCCATTATCTCCATGTATTGATGATTTAATTTTGTGATTAAATTGTGTTGATTTATCAACATATATTTAATTCAAATTAAATTAATTGTTGTTGGTTTTACCAACACAAATCTTAGCCATTAAAAGAAACACAATCAATGAGAGCCATTGGATTTGTGTTGTCCCATGGATTGAGATCCATGGATCCCAAAATCCTATAAAAGGAGAGGCACCCCATTGCTCTTCTTTACACAAAATGCTTGAGAAGCATCTCTCTCTCTCTTTCTCTCTAGACGTCAGCCCTCTCTATCCCTCTCATGGCCGTCTACCATGGATACCATGGAGAGGTTCTCCGTCGCCGCAGCATCGTCGTTATGCTGCCCGATCGTCTGCTCGTGGATCTCCATCTCCTTCGGTGCGCGTCGCTCATGAAGAAGACGACGAATCTCGTGTCTCGAGATCAGGAGATCCGCCACTTGGATCATCAACATGGATCACGAGAAGCACGCGGTTCATCCCCGCGCTCGCAAGCGTCTCCTACATCGGATCGGACTTGAGACAGGAGGTCTCTTCATTTAAAGACTCGATCGCAACCACGCTTCAAGAGGTAATCCTATTACTTGTTTGTGGTTTAGACGAAACGATTCGAGAAGTGTTCTTGGATCATGTGGTTTCGTCGTATAAATTTTTTTTAAATTCCGCTGCATCGAGCAACTAGTCCGACTAGTCGCTCCTTGTCGTATTCGATACGACACACATGCTTCCGTGATGCGCTTGAGGATCAAACCATATCCTTCAAGTGGTATCAGAGCCTTAGGTCGACGGTTTCGAATATGATTCGCTAACCAAGGACGACTTGGGTTCGTTATGGTCGCGAAAGTTTTTATCGCATTTGATTTCGCAGATCTGTTTAGTAAATAGTTTCGGCCATGTTTAAAATGTTTAAGCACGAATTATTTACTTGGATTTTGTTCCCCATTAAATAAAGAAACCATAGGATCTGAGTTTGCGTAAATCGGATTTCGTTTGCTCTAGATATAGTTGTTTTAATGAACATGTAATCACTGTTACGGGAGCTGCGAATCTTAATGTAATTAAGGAGTTAATTACTATTTAGAGACACCTCGAAATGCGTGCAAATCGCATAGGTTCTGTTGTAAATCAAGTTAGCAAACTATGGAAACTTACTTTGCTTAATTTGGATTTAAATTGATTGAGATATGCTAGTTTTAGTAAGTAGGGGTCACTGCTGAAATTACTTTCCTAATCAAGAACCATGTGATTGTCAATTAATGAAATTAATTGTTAATTTCATGAAATAATTATGGAAAATATTTGACAAATATTGGAATATGATTATTTCCTTAATTGACTTGACCTCAACCAATTAATTGATTAGATTTGATCTAGATCATAATTGGAAACACAATCATCAAACTCCTTGCTTGAATAGGATTGGGAATTTGTCTAGCAAATTTCCTTATAATTAAAATTGTTTTGATTACTATATGGTATAATTTCGGTTGAAGAACTGATAATCATCTCAAGTACAAATTAATCAATTTGGCATTATCCTTTCCCGAGGCGGATATGGTGTCTAGTCGGGGATCGCTAGGGTAGCGGGTTGCAACGTATGCGGTCCGTCCCACTCCCGTCGGTACTGGTCATGACAGCGGGTAGGGCCGGGATAATGTCCGAGGGATTAAGATGTATTTTTCTAATTATTAAAATATGAATTAATACGTATTTTGAGAATAATAACATATATATTCAAGTAAGACAATCAAGTTTGATTGATTGAATTGGATTGATAATTAATTTAATATGATTAAGTTAATTATGTCCAATAAAAATACTCTAATATGATTAGAGTTGATAATTCCCTTGGAAGAATTAATTATATGAATGTGATTCATAGAAATTAATTTAATTTGAATAAGATATGGAGGATCACATAAGTGACGTCCATGGTCTCCCGTCAAGGCGAAGGGTTTCGTCGCCAGATATTATATGTGGGAGACGCCTGTCCGAAGTGACAACTCTTGCATATGATCCATTTGGATCGGGCTCGTCGCTTCTCGAAAGAGTAAGGACGTATGCGTAGTGACCCCAATATCGGGTCCTCATATTATTGGGGCGATACTGGATTGCGCATAGCGAGTTGTATTCCTGTTGACGGTTGGTTCAATTAATGACAGGTCAACATCACCTTAGGGGTGGTGGGCCCGGATATTAAAGATCGAATTGGGAGATGCAAGTTGGACTTGTAAGGCGGAATATGTTCCCGCTTCTTTTTATCCGAGTTGTAGGTTCTCATATTATTAGGATGCAAGAAAGATAAGGAAGGAGATCCCAGATCTTGCTTGAGATATAATGGTAAGTGTATCTCTTACATTGAAAGTGATTAAGGGAATGAACTTTCATTGTTGACATGGCAAGACAACTTTGATATAAAATTCCTAATTCAAAGTAAAACATGTATATATATAAATATAGACCTTTATGCAAATTACTTATTTCAGATAATCCTTCATTAAACCCACTCAATGTTATACTCAATAATAACCAGTAAAATATCATGGATTGGACTCATGATCCAGATATTGTACTTGCAGTTGGACACATAATGTATGTGGTTGCAATTTGCAAGTTTCCTCATAATAATGAGGAATGATGATTAATAAGACAATAGGACTAAAACCCTAGGGTTTGTATGTGTCTATAAGTCTTGATCGTATCGAATGTACTTTTAAAGTGACATGTCGATAATGATCGTAATTATCAAATAATCCTTATAAAATTCGAAGAAGATGTTCTGGCATACATATGCGCTCTTGACATTTAATCATGAATGGCATGGTTCTCTGCATCATGTAGAATGGTAGCTCTATTAGAGATAATGTATTCAAATTGTTTGAGTACCTACCTGAACCTATGCTTTAAGAGTTCAGATGGATGTAGATGATGAGTGTCATCATTCTACTGTCTATACTCTAGTCATTCATGAAGCTTCATAATATTCATATTGTATGAATTGGGTGAAGCTTGTATAAATGTTGAAATGCTTTTATATTGAAATTTTTATTTTAACATAAGAGATCCTTGGTCTTGAGCAATAGTTGCTTATAGACAAAGGGAGCGCAGTGGAAGCATGGGTTGGACCCACGTAAGAGGTATAGTCAAAGAGTTGACTGTACTTCTGTGACTTCCATATGACATCCAAAGAGTTGGATGAATGCCAATACTGCAATAAGTTGATGTGTTGATATTATGACTATCAAATCTATCTAGAATCTTTAGAGAAGGAATCGGATAACACATCAGAATAACCTACATATAATCATTGAAATTGACTTACTTATTTGATAAGGTAAAGTCTAATAATTGTATCTCAATCTTCTAATGACACTTGCAATGAGTTACATATCTATTAGTGTACTAGAAATTTGATTTTAAGGTTTAAATGTTGGAATTGAAGCAATTGTTGCAACAATTTCCACCGGATGAATATACTTCATATTTTCAGTGGGAGCCCTTAGTCTTAGAGAATGTCTCTATGACCTAGATATTAGAATACACTCATTGTTTATTTCTAATTGTTGGATTTAAACATGAATTCTGTATTAAATCTATCATAAAGAGTTATGATGGAGATATTTCATATAGTAATCTAAAATCTAGTGGACTCTACTAAATTAGAAAATTAATGAACGGTTCATTAAGATTTCTAATACCGAAAATTAAACCTTTAAACATCAATAGGATGATAAAGATCATTTGACAATGATCTGGCATCAAGTTTTGGGCATATGTCTGTTGATGAGATCAATGGACTAGTAAGACATGAAACTTTAGATTGTCTAAAGATTCAAATCTCACATACTTATGAATATTGTATTCAAAGTAAAAATGTCCAATACACCCTTCCTTGGGAAAGGTGTAAGACATTAAGGTATTCAAGATCTCATACATATTGATGTATGTAGATCATCTATATTACAGTAAACATTATGGATATGTGATATCTGTTAATGATTATGTATGATATGAGATTTCTTCTATTCACCTAAGAAACCTTTGAAGTGTTCAAAGATTTCACGTTTTTGGTTTATAATCAAAGTTCGAAGGAAGATGAGATGAATTTGATCTTACCAAGGTAGCTTGCACCTATTAGATGAATTCATGGAATACCTAGTGGAGATGTGAATATCATTCCTATCTCAATCCTCCTAATAAACCTTAACTCAATAGAGTTGTAGGGAGATACAATTGATCATGTGTGACATGATTTAATCAATGATTAATCCTAGCATAATTATCTCTTAGTTTCCAATGTATATATGTAGTAGAGACTATATTATACACTTAATAAGGTCCCAAGCTGGTGAGCTGGAATCTAGCACCAGAGAGTGCTACTTCATTAGGAAAATAAAGGATGGTATTAGATACCTACTTTATGACCTTGAAAGATCTCATCTTTGAGAATATGATTCTTATAGGATGACTCTCTTGAGAATCAAGATGAAAATGAAGTAAAGAAACTCATTTAATCTTGAAAAGATAATGAGGCTCCTGAAATCGGAAACTAAAATAGATAATTAAAGATGAAACATTAATACCTCTTCAAATAAGTTTGAGGATGGATTGCATGTGTCAGTTAAATCTGAAAATGATCGGACTTCATGTGATGAAGCTCCTGAGGATCATGACATGGAAAGATGGATGTTAGCAATAAAAGTCTAATGTAGACTTCATATACACGTGTTGTATATAGATCCTCGAGGATCCACCTATATGGGTCAGACCCATTAAGGTGTAAATGGATCTTCAAGAGAAAGAGGGAACCTGATGAGAAGGTATAGAACTTCAAAGCACGGTTCGTAGCCATGAGCTACACACCGAAGAGAATGCATCGCTTGCGATAAGACTTGCTCTCCAGTGACCTTGCTTTAACCCATCAGAATATTGCTAACTATAGCTACACAACTTGTCTATGACATCTTCATGGTGTGAGTCAATATTGCATTCCTCTATGAATACCTCTCTGAGGATATTCATATGAAGAAGCCCCAGGGCTTCATAGTTGAGGAAAGCAAGGTGTGCTAGATGAAGAACTCCATCTTTGGACTCCAATAAGTTTCTTGTAGTTGGAACATAAGATTTGATGAAATTATAAATGTTGTGATTTCAGACAAAATCTTGATGAACCATGTGAAGCTTTGTGGGAGTGCCATTGTGTTCATCGTGCTAAATGTAGATATTATTCTAATCATTTAGAATGATATAAGAATAAATAATAAGTGTTTTAAAATTTGGTTGTTCCATACTTGAGATATGATCTCAAGGATACCTCTTAGATCTTAGTTCTGAAGTCGTTCAGAAACAAAGAGGAGGATATTGGGACCGTCACATTAGTAGTACACCTTGGACTTATTCCGTTTTCTGAAAAAATTCCAAGAAAGGCTTCCTTCCCTTAAGATGTGGTAGTGACCTGTCTAAAGGAATAGCACCTCAAAGAGTTGAGGAAGTGAATGCTAGAACTGCTTGCACTTGTGCATCAGTTATGAGAAGCTGGGTATATGCTAGATGTGTACAAAAACCAGATGTCTACCCTGCAGTGGGAGTAGTAAACTATTACTAACCTACTATGGAAATAAAACACTTAGTTGCAGTAATAACAATATCTTCAAAGATGATGAAACTTAGAGATAGTGATCTCAAAGACTTATCTTCAAAGGTTTAAGACCTTGTAGATAGTGATCTATAAGGGTCTTAACTGTAGATACCTTAGGAGATAGAGATCTCCAGGAATGAAGGTATTCTAATAAGGATTATGGGAATACCGGTTATGATAATTAATAAGATGTAGTGTCAAGGACACTATAACCAACAAAATTGAGTATCGGTTGCATGAGATGCAACATTCGCATTGGATGCGAGCACTGTTACTAGGAGATATGCAAGTGCCGTAAAAGGACTTGGCGTAGTCTCTTGGGAACAGAGTGACTGATCAGCTTACCTAGCTATTTTCTAAATAGCTTATGATTGTCACATGAGTGTGGGTTTAAATGATTAGCCCATTAATGGCTCTTTGGGCTATTGGGAGATTGTTGGACATGCAAGCCCACGGCGAGCCATTATGCAATAAATGATATTGCAATTCACTCCTTAGTCTGAAATAAAGAGTACATAATTTGCATAATAGGTCCCTTAGTACAATTAGGGTTATGTACCATGGCCATCTTAATGATCATACAGCTGTTGATTCAATTATTGAACCATAGAGGCTGGTGCTTAGATGAATATCTAATGAGTTAGATTGAGGACTCATCAAGCACCATCAAATGATTATTAAGAGATGATCTCCGGCCTGAGTAGGAGATGGCAATCCTATCTCATTTAGGTTGATATCTGACCGACCTCTTGATACAGGTCCTCTGCATAGGAATAGAGATTCGGAGGTGTCAGATTAGTTATGTCAAAGAGTTGACTTAACGAGATCGAGATAACCAAGGTCCTATATCATATGTTGTCATGATATAGGCACACATCCTCTGACCGGAGACAGATGTGTTATTATATGTCTAAGTATGTACATTTGGCAGACCAATAGGTTGATGACCTAATCAAGGTCTATATACCAGCGCGCTGGTGTGCATATAAGGGCATATGAGTAATACGATCTCTCGAAGGGATCATACAGGTTCACTACTGAACCGGAAGACAAGACCTCACTCATGAGATATTGGGAAGAATCAAATTCCGTGCGCACGGTCGTCTCGCTTTGGAAGCTTGACTGAATTTGTTGGTTTGATATATACTTTTGGAAAGTATATGATCAAGACCTAGGTATGATATATGCTTTTGGAAAGTATATGATCAATACCGACTCGCAATGATCGAATGAGAATCTTACTGATAAAACCATGAAGTAGACAGTATAAAGTTGATCCAATACTTCGGGTTTAATCTGAGTCTTCCAGTATGTAGGATGTACAGGTATTAGGAATACCTGAGGGTGATGTGATCATAAACGATTGTATAACCATGACGCTTCCATTCCTAGGGAGTGATGAAACGGGTCTGGATTTTAGTGACTCCTCTCAGTAGAGAAGTAATCTTATCTTAGTCCAATTATTGGACATTGATCTGAATATGATTCAGATGCAATGAGAAGATTAGATTTGCGGTCTTGATTTAATCAAGAATCTGTGGGAGGCCCGCGGTCTGGATTTGAGATATGATCTCAATATCCATGTCACTATACGTGGAACAATACAATCATCCTGTCCTTATCTCCAAGTATCTGTGGAGAAAGCGCATTATCCTTGAAGGAGTTCATGGATAATTTTATTGTTGATTTATGTATCCGAGCATTGAGGAAATGGATAATTAAATGTGATTTAATTATCATGATTAATATGAATTCGATTCATATTATAAAGATAGTTGTCTTAGATAATTATATATGATTTGATTATCAAAGATGTAAATAATGTGAATATGATTCATGTTATTTCAGAACAAGAGAATACAAATCCAAGATGATTAAATGTGATTTAATTATCATGGATATGAATAATGTGGATAGCAAATCCATATTAGTCATATATATTATAAATGTGATTTATAATATATAAGAGAGAGTTATTTGTAATTTACATTTGTTAATTAAATGTTAATGTGAATTGGATTCGCATTTGACATTGAATTGAAAATGTAATTTACAATTTGTTTTGGGTTGTGAATATGATTCACATATTTTTCAATGGCAAGATTGCAATGTCTACAAAATAATTGTGAATTATTTTTGTAGAATAATTTGCAACATAAGTTGTTGCAAATAATGGAGATTACATAAAAGATGAAATAGCCACCTTCCTAATGGAGGAGGGTGGACGGCCACCACTCCCATTAGGAAAGGGAGGCCGTCCCCCCTCTCCACATGGAAGGAGGCTTTCTCTCTTTCCATTATCTCCATGTATTGATGATTTAATTTTGTGATTAAATTGTGTTGATTTATCAACATATATTTAATTCAAATTAAATTAATTGTTGTTGGTTTTACCAACACAAATCTTAGCCATTAAAAGAAACACAATCAATGAGAGCCGTTGGATTTGTGTTATACCATGGATTGAGATCCATGGATCCCAAAACCCTATAAAAGGAGAGGCACCCCATTGCTCTTCTTTACACAAAATGCTTGAGAAGCATCTCTCTCTCTCTTTCTCTCTAGACGTCAGCCCCCTCTATCCCTCTCATGGCCGTCTACCATGGATACCATGGAGAGGTTCTCCGTCGCCGCAGCATCGTCGTTATGCTGCCCGATCGTCTGCTCGTGGATCTCCGTCTCCTTCGGTGCGCCTCGCTCGTGAAGAAGACGACGAATCTCGTTTGTCGAGATCAGGAGATCCGCCGCTTGGATCATCAACATGGATTGCGAGAAGCACGCGGTTCATCCCTGCGCTCGCAAGCGTCTCCTCCGTCGGATCGGACTTGAGACAGGAGGTCTCTTCATTTAGAGACTCGATCGCAACCACGCTTCAAGAGGTAATCCTACTACTTGTTTGTGGTTTAGACGAAACGATTCGAGAAGTGTTCTTGGATCATGTGGTTTCGTCGTATAATTTTTTTTAAAATTCCGCTGCATCGAGCAACTAGTCCGACTAGTCGCTCCTTGTCGTATTCGATACGACACACACGCTTCCGTGATGCGCTTGAGGATCAAAGCATATCCTTCAAGTGGTATCAGAGACTTAGGTCGACGGTTTCGAATATGATTCGCTAACCAAGGACGACTTGGGTTCGTTATGGTTGCGAAAGTTTTTATCGCATTTGATTTCGCAGATCTGTTTAGTAAATAATTTCGGCCATGTTTAAAATGTTTAAGCACGAATTATTTATTTGGATTTTGTTCCTCATTAAATAAGGAAACCATAGGATCTGAGTTTGCGTAAATCGGATTTCGTTTGCTCTAGATATGGTTGTTTTAATGAACATGTATTCACTGTTACGGGAACTGCGAATCTTAATGTAATTAAGGAGTTAATTACTGTTTAGAGACGCCTCGAAATGTGTGCAAATCACATAGGTTCTGTTGTAAATCAAGTTAGCAAACTATGGAAACTTACTTTGCTTAATTTTGATTTAAATTGATTGAGATATGCTAATTTTAGTAAGTAGGGGTCACTGCTGAAATTACTTTCCTAATCAAGAACCATGTGATTGTCAATTAATGAAATTAATTGTTAATTTCATGAAATAATTATGGAAAATATTTGAGAAATATTGGAATATGATTATTTCCTTAATTGACTTGACCTCAACCAATTAATTGATTAGATTTGATCTAGATCATAATTGGAAACACAATCATCAAACTCCTTGCTTGAATAGGATTGGGAATTTGTCTAGCAAATTTCCTTATAATTAAAATTGTTTTGATTACTATATGGTATAATTTCGGTTGAAGAACTGATGATCATCTCAAGTACAAATTAATCAATTTGGCATTATCCTTTCCCGAGGCGGATATGGTGTCTAGTCGGGGATCGCTAGGGTAGCGGGTTGCAACGTATGCGGTCCGTCCCACTCCCGCCGGTACTGGCCATGACAGCAGGTAGGGCCGGGATAATGTCCGAGGGATTAAGATGTATTTTTCTAATTATTAAAATACGAATTAATACGTACTTTGAGAATAATACCATATATATTCAAGCAAGACAATCAAGTTTGATTGATTGAATTGGATTGATAATTAATTTAATATGATTAAGTTAATTGTGTCCAATAAAAATACTCTAATATGATTAGAGTTGATAATTCCCTTGGAAGAATTAATATATGAATGTGATTCATAGAAATTAATTTAATTTGAATAAGATATGGAGGATCACATAAGTGACGTCCATGGTCTCCCGTCAAGGCGAAGGGTTTCGTCGCCAGATATTATATGTGGGAGACGCTTGTCCGAAGTGACAACTCTTGCATATGATCCATTTGGATCGGGCTCATCGATTCTCGAAAGAGTAAGGACGTATGCGTAGTGACCCCAATATCGGGTCCTCATATTATTGAGGCGATATTGGATTGCGAATAGCGAGTTGTATTCCTATTGACGGTTGGTTCAATTAATGACGGGTCAACATCACCTTAGGGATGGTGGGCCCGGGTATTAAAGACCGAATTGGGAGATGCAAGTTGGACTTACAAGGCGGAATATGTTCCCGCTTCTTTTTATCCGAGTTGTAGGTTCTCATATTATTGGGATGCAACAAAGATAGGGAAGGAGATCCCAGATCTTGCTTGAGATATAATGGTAAGTATATCTCTTACATTGAAAGTGATTAAGGGAATGAACTTTCATTGTTGACATGGCAAGACAACTTTGATATAAAATTCCTAATTCAAAGTAAAACATGTATATATATATAAATATATACCTTTATGCAAATTACTTATTTCAGATAATCCTTCATTAAACCCACTCAATGTTATACTTAATAATAACCAGTAAAATATCATGGATTGGACTCATGATCCAGATATTGTACTTGCAGTGGGACACATAGTGTATGTGGCTGTAATGTGCAAGTTTCCTCATAATAATGAGGAATGATGATTAATAAGACAATAGGACTAAAACCCTAGGGTTTGTATGTGTCTATAAGTCTTGATCGTATCGAATGTACTTTTAAAGTGACATGTCGATAATGATCGTAATTATCAAATAATCCTTATAAAATTCGAAGAAGATGTTCTGGCATACATATGCGCTCTTGACATTTAATCATGAATGGCATGGTTCTCTGCATCATGTAGAATGGTAGCTCTATTAGAGATAATGTATTCAAATTGTTTGAGTACCTACCTGAACCTATGCTTTAAGAGTTCAGATGGATGTAGATGATGAGTGTCATCATTCTACTATCTATACTCTAGTCATTCATGAAGCTTCATAATATTCATATTGTATGAATTGGGTGAAGCTTGTATAAATGTTGAAATGCTCTTATATTGAAATGTTTATTTTAACATAAGAGATCCTTGGTCTTGAGCAATGGTTGCTTATAGACAAAGGGAGCGCAATGGAAGCATGGGTTGGACCCACGTAAGAGGTATAGTCAAAGAGTTGACTGTACTTCTGTGACTTCCATATGACATCCAAAGAGTTGGATGAATGCCAATACTGCAATAAGTTGATGTGTTGATATTATGACTATCAAATCTATCTAGAATCTTTAGAGAAGGAATCGGATAACACATCAGAATAACCTACATATAATCATTGAAATTGACTTACTTATTTGATAAGGTAAAGTCTAATAATTGTATCTCAATCTTCTAATGACACTTGCAATGAGTTGCATATCTATTAGTATACTAGAAATTTGATTTTAAGGTTTAAGTGTTGGAATTGATGCAATTGTTGCAACAATTTCCACCGGATGAATATACTTCATATTTTCAGTGGGAGCCCTTAGTCTTAGAGAATGTCTCTATGACCTAGATATTAGAATACACTCATTGTTTATTTTTAATTGTTGGATTTAAACATGAATTCTGTATTAAATCTATCATAAAGAGTTATGATGGAGATATTTCATATAGTAATCTAAAATCTAGTGGACTCTACTAAATTAGAAAATTAATGAACGGGTCATTAAGATTTCTAATACTGAAAATTAAACCTTTAAAGATCAATAGGATGATAAAGATCATTTGACAATGATCTGGCATCAAGTTTTGGGCATATGTCTGTTGATGAGATCAATGGACTAGTAAGACATGAAACTTTAGATTGTCTAAAGATTCAAATCTCACATACTTATGAATATTGTATTCAAAGTAAAAATGTCCAATACACCCTTCCTTGGGAAAGGTGTAAGACATTAAGGTATTCAAGATCTCATACATATTGATGTATGTAGATCATCTATATCATAGTAAACATTATGGATATGTGATATCTGTTAATGATTATGTATGATATGAGATTTCTTCTATTCATCTAAGAAACCTTTGAAATGTTCAAAGATTTCACATTTTTGGTTTTATAATCAAAGTTTGAAGGAAGATGAGATGAATTTGATCTTACCAAGGTAGCTTGCACCTATTAGATGAATTCATGGAATACCTAGTGGAGATGTGAATATCATTCCTATCTCAATACTCCTAATGAACCTTAACTCATTAGAGTTGTAGGGAGATACAATTGATCATGTGTGACATGATTTAATCAATGATTAATCCTAGCATAATTATCTCTTAGTTTCCAAGGTATATATGTAGTAGAGACTATATTATACACTTAATAAGGTCCCAAGCTGGTGAGCTGGAATCTAGCACCAGAGAGTGCTACTTCATTAGGAAAATAAAGGATGGTATTAGATACCTACTTTATGACCTTGAAAGATCTCATCTTTGAGAATACGATTCTTATAGGATGACTCTCTTGAGAATCAAGATGAAAATGAAGTAAAGAAACTCATTTAATCTTGAAAAGATAATGAGGCTCCTGAAATCGGAAACTAAAATAGATAATTAAAGATGAAACATTAATACCTCTTCAAATAAGTTTGAGGATGGATTCCATGTGTCAGTTAAATCTGAAATGATCGGACTTCATGTGATGAAGCTCCTGAGGATCATGACATGGAAAGATGGATGTTAGCAATAAAAGTCTAATGTAGACTTCATATACAAGTGTTGTATATAGATCCTCGAGGATCCACCTATATGGGTCAGACCCATTAAGGTGTAAATGGATCTTCAAGAGAAAGAGGGAACCTGATGAGAAGGTATAGAACTTCAAAGCACGGTTCGTAGCCATGAGCTACACACCGAAGAGAAGGCATCGCTTGCGATAAGACTTGCTCTCCAGTGACCTTGCTTTAACCCATCAGAATATTGCTAACTATAGCTACACAACTTATCTATGACATCTTCATGGTGTGAGTCAATATTGCATTCCTCTATGAATACCTCTTTGAGGATATTCATATGAAGAAGCCCCAGGGCTTCATAGTTGAGGAAAGCAAGGTGTGCTAGATGAAGAACTCCATCTTTGGACTTTGAGAGATCGTATTACTCATATGCCCTTATATGCACACCAGCGCGCCGGTGTATAGACCTTGATTAGGTCATCAACCTATTGGTCTGCCAAATGTACATACTTAGACATATAGTAACACATCTGTCTCCGGTCAGAGTATGTGTGCCTATATCATGACAGCATATGATATAGGACCTTGGTTATCTCGATCTCGTTAAGTCAACTCTTTGACATAACTAATCAGACACCTCCGAATCTCTATTCCTATGCAGAGGACCTGCATCAAGAGGTCGGTCAGATATCAACCTAAATGAGATAGGATTGCCATCTCCTACTCAGGCTGGAGATCATCTCTTAATAACCATTTGATGGTGCTTGATGAGTCCTCAATCTAACTCATTAGATATTCATCTAAGCACCAGCCTCTATGGTTCAATAATTGAATCAACAGTTGTATGATCATTAAGATGGCCATGGTACATAACCCTAATTGTACTAAGGGACCTATTATGCAAGTTATGTACTCTTTATTTCAGACTAAGGAGTGAATTGCAATATCATTTATTGCATAATGGCTCGCCGTGGGCTTGCATGTCCAACAATCTCCCACTAGCCCAAAGAGCCATTAATGGGCTAATCATTTAAACCACACTCATGTGACAATCATAAGCTATTTAGAAAATAGCTAGGTAAGCTGATCAGTTACTCTGTTCCCAAGAGACTACGCCAAGTCCTTTTACGGCACTTGCATATCTCCTAGTAACAGTGCTATCATCCAATGCGAATGTTGCATCTCATGCAACCGATACTCAATTTTGTTGGTTATAGTGTCCTTGACACTACATCTTATTAATTATCATAACCGGTATTCCCATAATCCTTATTAGAATACCTTCATTCCTGGAGATCTCTATCTCCTAAGGTATCTACAGTTAAGACCCTTACAGATCACTATCTACAAGGTTTTAAACCTTTGAAGATAAGACGTTGAGATCACTATCTCTAAGTTTCATCATCTTTGAAGATATTGTTATTACTGCAACTAAGTGTTTTATTTCCATAGTAGGATTAGTAATAGTTTACTACTCCCACTGCATGGTAGACATCTGGTTTTTGTACACATCTAGCATATACCCAGCTTCTCATAACTGATGCACAAGTGCAAGCAGTTCTAGCATTCACTTCCTCAACTCTTTGAGGTGCTATTCCTTTAGACAGGTCACTACCACATCTTAAGGGAAGGAAGCCTTTCTTGGAATTTTTTCAGAAAACGGAATAAGTCCAAGGTGTACTACTAATGTGACGGTCCCAATATCCTCCTCTTTGTTTCTGAACGACTTTAGAACTAAGATCTAAGAGGTATCCTTGAGATCATATCTCAAAGTATGGAACAACCAAATTTTAAAACACTTATTATTTATTCTTATATCATTCTAAATGATTAGAATAATATCTACATTTAGCACGATGAACACAATGGCACTCCCACAAAGCTTCACATGGTTCATCAAGATTTTGTCTGAAATCACAACATTTATAATTTCATCAAATCTTATGTTCCAACTACAAGGATCATACAGGTTCACTACTGAACCGGAAGATATGAGCTCACTCATGAGATATTGGGAAGAATCAAATTCCGTGCGCACGGTCGTCTCGCTTTGGAAGCTTGACTGAATTTGTTGGTTTGATATATACTTTTGGAAAGTATATGATCAAGACCTAGGTATGATATATGCTTTTGGAAAGTATATGATCAATACCGACTCGCAATGATCGAATGAGAATCTTACTGATAAAACCATGAAGTAGACAGTATAAAGTTGATCCAATACTTCGGGTTTAATCTGAGTCTTCCAGTATGCAGGATGTACAGGTATTAGGAATACCTGAGGGTGATGTGATCATAAACGATTGTATAACCATGACGCTTCCATTCCTAGGGAGTGATGAAACGGGTCTGGATTTTAGTGACTCCTCTCAGTAGAGAAGTAATCTTATCTTAGTCCAATTATTGGACATTGATCTGAATATGATTCAGATGCAATGAGAAGATTAGATTTGCGGTCTTGATTTAATCAAGCATCTGTGGGAGGCCCGCGATCTAGATTTGAGATATGATCTCAATATCCATGTCACTATACGTGGAACAATACAATCGCCCTGTCCTTATCTCCAAGTATCTGCGGAGAAAGCGCATTATCCTTGAAGGAGTTCATGGATAATTCTATTGTTGATTTATGTATCCGAGCATTGAGGAAATGGATAATTAAATGTGATTTAATTATCATGATTAATATGAATTCGATTCATATTATAAAGATAGTTGTCTTAGATAATTATATATGATTTGATTATCAAAGATGTAAATAATGTGAATATGATTCATGCTATTTGAGAACAAGAGAATAGAGATCCAAGATGATTAAATTTGATTTAATTATCATGGATATGAATAATGTGGATAGCAATATCCATATTAGTCATATATATTATAAATGTGATTTATAATATATAAGAGAGAGTTATTTGTAATTTACATTTGTTAATTAAATGTTAATGTGAATTGGATTCGCATTTGACATTGAATTGAAAATGTAATTTACAATTTGTTTTGGGTTGTGAATATGATTCACATATTTTTCAATGGCAAGATTGCAATGTCTACAAAATAATTGTGAATTATTTTTGTAGAATAATTTGCAACATAAGTTGTTGCAAATAATGGAGATTACATAAAAGATGAAATAGCCACCTTCCTAATGGAGGAGGGTGGACGGCCACCACTCCCATTAGGAAAGGGAGGCCGTCCCCCCTCTCCACATGGAAGGAGGCTTTCTCTCTTTCCATTATCTCCATGTATTGATGATTTAATTTTGTGATTAAATTGTGTTGATTTATCAACATATATTTAATTCAAATTAAATTAATTGTTGTTGGTTTTACCAACACAAATCTTAGCCATTAAAAGAAACACAATCAATGAGAGCCATTGGATTTGTGTTGTCCCATGGATTGAGATTCATGGATCCCAAAACCCTATAAAAGGAGAGGCACCCCATTGCTCTTCTTTACACAAAATGCTTGAGAAGCATCTCTCTCTCTCTTTCTCTCTAGACGTCAGCCCTCTCTATCCCTCTCATGGTCGTCTACCATGGATACCATGGAAAGGTTCTCCGTCGCCGCAGCATCGTCGTTATGCTGCCCGATCGTCTGCTCGTGGATCTCCGTCTCCTTCGATGCGTCTCGCTCGTGAAGAAGACGACGAATCTCGTGTGTCGAGATCAGGAGATCCGCCGCTTGGATCATCAACATGGATTGCGAGAAGCACGTGGTTCATCCCCGCGCTCGCAAGCGTCTCCTCCGTCGGATCGGACTTGAGACAGGAGGTCTCTTCATTTAGAGACTCGATCGCAACCACGCTTCAAGAGGTAATCCTACTACTTGTTTGTGGTTTAGACGAAACGATTCGAGAAGTCTTCTTGTATCATGTGGTTTCGTCGTATAAATTTTTTTTAAATTCCGCTGCATCGAGCAACTAGTCCGACTAGTCGCTCCTTGTCGTATTCGATACGACACACACGCTTCCGTGATGCGCTTGAGGATCAAACCATATCCTTCAAGTGGTATCAGAGCCTTAGGTCGACGGTTTCGAATATGATTCGCTAACCAAGGACGACTTGGGTTCGTTATGGTCGCGAAAGTTTTTATCGCATTTGATTTCACAGATCTGTTTAGTAAATAATTTCGGCCATGTTTAAAATGTTTAAGCACGAATTATTTACTTGGATTTTGTTCCCCATTAAATAAGGAAACCATAGGATCTGAGTTTGCGTAAATCGGATTTCGTTTGCTCTAGATATGGTTGTTTTAATGAACATGTACTCACTGTGACGGGAACTGCGAATCTTAATGTAATTAAGGAGTTAATTACTATTTAGAGACACCTTGAAATGCGTGCAAATCACCTAGGTTCTGTTGCAAATCAAGTTAGCAAACTATGGAAACTTACTTTGCTTAATTTGGATTTAAATTGATTGAGATATGCTAGTTTTAGTAAGTAGGGGTCACTGCTGAAATTACTTTCCTAATCAAGAACCATGTGATTGTCAATTAATGAAATTAATTGTTAATTTCATGAAATAATTATGGAAAATATTTGAGAAATATTGGAATATGATTATTTCCTTAATTGACTTGACCTCAACCAATTAATTGATTAGATTTGATCTAGATCAAAATTGGAAACACAATAATCAAACTCCTTGCTTGAATAGGATTAGGAATTTGTCTAGCAAATTTCCTTATAATTAAAATTGTTTTGATTACTATATGGTATAATTTCGGTTGAAGAACTGATGATCATCTCAAGTACAAATTAATCAATTTGGCATTATCCTTTCCCGAGGCGGATATGGTGTCTAGTCGGGGATCGCTAGGGTAGCGGGTTGCAACGTATGCGGTCCGTCCCACTCCCGCCGGTACTGGCCATGACAGCAGGTAGGGCTGGGATAATGTCTGAGAGATTAAGATGTATTTTTCTAATTATTAAAATACGAATTAATACGTACTTTGAGAATAATACCATATATATTCAAGTAAGACAATCAAGTTTGATTGATTGAATTGGAGTGATAATTAATTTAATATGATTAAGTTAATTATGTCCAATAAAAATACTCTAATATGATTAGAGTTGCTAATTCCCTTGGAAGAATTAATTATATTAATGTGATTCATAGAAATTAATTTAATTTGAATAAGATATAGAGGATCACATAAGTGACGTCCATGGTCTCCCGTCAAGGCGAAGGGTTTCGTCGCCAGATATTATATGTGGGAGATGCCTGTCCGAAGTGACAACTCCTGTATATAATCCATTTGGATCGGGCTCGTCGCTTCTCGAAAGAGTAAGGACGTATGCGTAGTGACCCCAATATCGGGTCCTAATATTATTGAGGCGATATTGGATTGCGCATAGCGAGTTGTATTCCTCTTGACGGTTGGTTCAATTAATGACGGGTCAACATCACCTTAGGGGTGGTGGGCCCGGGTATTAAAGACCGAATTGGGAGATGCAAGTTGGACTTGCAAGGCGGAATATGTTCCCGCTTCTTTTTATGCAAGTTGGACTTGCAAGGCGGAATATGTTCCCGCTTCTTTTTATCCGAGTTGTAGGTTCTCATATTATTGGGATGCAACAAAGATAAGGAAGGAGATCCCAGATCTTGCTTGAGATATAATGGTAAGTATATCTCTTACATTGAAAGTGATTAAGGGAATGAACTTTCATTGTTGACATGGCAAGACAACTTTGATATAAAATTCCTAATTCAAAGTAAAACATGTATATATATATATACCTTTATGCAAATTACTTATTTCAGATAATCCTTCATTAAACCCACTCAATGTTATACTCAATAATAACCAGTAAAATATCATGGATTGGACTCATGATCCAGATAATGTACTTGCAGTTGGACACATAATGTATGTGGTTGCAATGTGCAAGTTTCCTCATAATAATGAGGAATGATGATTAATAAGACAATAGGACTAAAACCCTAGGGTTTGTATGTGTCTGTAAGTCTTGATCGTATCGAATGTACTTTTAAAGTGACATGTCGATAATGATCGTAATTATCAAATAATCCTTATAAAATTCGAAGAAGATGTTCTGGCATACATATGCGCTCTTGACATTTAATCACGAATGGCATGGTTCTCCGCATCATGTAGAATGGTAGCTCTATTAGAGATAATGTATTCAAATTGTTTGAGTACCTACCTGAACCTATGCTTTAAGAGTTCAAATGGATGTAGATGATGAGTGTCATCATTCTACTATCTATACTCTAGTCATTCATGAAGCTTCATAATATTCATATTGTATGAATTGGGTGAAGCTTGTATAAATGTTGAAATGCTCTTATATTGAAATTTTTATTTTAACATAAGAGATCCTTGGTCTTGAGCAATGGTTGCTTATAGACAAAGGGAGCACAGTGGAAGCATGGGTTGGACCCACGTAAGAGGTATAGTCAAAGAGCTGACTGTACTTCTGCGACTTCCATATGACATCCAAAGAGTTGGATGAATGCCAATACTGCAATAAGTTGATGTGTTGATATTATGACTATCAAATCTATCTAGAATCTTTAGAGAAGGAATCGGATAACACATCAGAATAACCTACATATAATCATTGAAATTGACTTACTTATTTGATAAGGTAAAGTCTAATAATTGTATCTCAATCTTCTAATGACACTTGCAATGAGTTGCATATCTATTAGTATACTAGAAATTTGATTTTAAGGTTTAAGTGTTGGAATTGATGCAATTGTTGCAACAATTTCCACCGGATGAATATACTTCATATTTTCAGTGGGAGCCCTTAGTCTTAGAATATGTCTCTATGACCTAGATATTAGAATACACTCATTGTTTATTTCTAATTGTTGGATTTAAACATGAATTCTGTATTAAATCTATCATAAAGAGTTATGATGGAGATATTTCATATAGTAATCTAAAATCTAGTGGACTCTACTAAATTAGAAAATTAATGAACGGTTCATTAAGATTTCTAATACCGAAAATTAAACCTTTAAACATCAATAGGATGATAAAGATCATTTGACAATGATCTGGCATCAAGTTTTGGGCATATGTCTGTTGATGAGATCAATGGACTAGTAAGACATGAAACTTTAGATTGTCTAAAGATTCAAATCTCACATACTTATGAATATTGTATTCAAAGTAAAAATGTCCAATACACCCTTCCTTGGGAAAGGTGTAAGACATTAAGGTATTCAAGATCTCATACATATTGATGTATGTAGATCATCTATATCATAGTAAACATTATGGATATGTGATATTTGTTAATGATTATGTATGATATGAGATTTCTTCTATTCATCTAAGAAACCTTTGAAATGTTCAAAGATTTCACATTTTTGGTTTATAATCAAAGTTTGAAGGAAGATGAGATGAATTTGATCTTACCAAGGTAGCTTGCACCTATTAGATGAATTCATGGAATACCTAGTGGAGATGTGAATATCATTCCTATCTCAATCCTCCTAATGAACCTTAACTCAATATAGTTGTAGGGAGATACAATTGATCATGTGTGACATGATTTAATCAATGATTAATCCTAGCATAATTATCTCTTATTTTCCAAGGTATATATGTAGTAGAGACTATATTATACACTTAATAAGGTCCCAAGCTGGTGAGATGGAATCTAGCACCAGAGAGTGCTACTTCATTAGGAAAATAAAGGATGGTATTAGATACCTACTTTATGACCTTGAAAGATCTCATCTTTGAGAATATGATTCTTATAGGATGACTCTCTTGAGAATCAAGATGAAAATGAAGTAAAGAAACTCATTTAATCTTGAAAAGATAATGAGGCTCCTGAAATCGGAAACTAAAATAGATAATTAAAGATGAAACATTAATACCTCTTCAAATAAGTTTGAGGATGGATTGCATGTGTCAGTTAAATCTGAAAATGATCGGACTTCATGTGATGAAGCTCCTGAGGATCATGACATGGAAAGATGGATGTTAGCAATAAAAGTCTAATGTAGACTTCATATACAAGTGTTGTATATAGATCCTCGAGGATCCACCTATATGGGTCAGACCCATTAAGGTGTAAATGGATCTTCAAGAGAAAGAGGGAACATGATGAGAAGGTATAGAACTTCAAAGCACGGTTCGTAGCCATGAGCTACACACCGAAGAGAAGGCATCGCTTGCGATAAGACTTGCTCTCCAGTGACCTTGCTTTAACCCATCAGAATATTGCTAACTATAGCTACACAACTTGTCTATGACATCTTCATGGTGTGAGTCAATATTGCATTCCTCTATGAATACCTCTTTGAGGATATTCATATGAAGAAGCCCCAGGGCTTCATAGTTGAGGAAAGCAAGGTGTGCTAGATGAAGAACTCCATCTTTGGACTCCAATAAGTTTCTTGTAGTTGGAACATAAGATTTGATGAAATTATAAATGTTGTGATTTCAGACAAAATCTTGATGAACCATGTGAAGCTTTGTGGGAGTTCCATTGTGTTCATCGTGCTAAATGTAGATATTATTCTAATCATTTAGAATGATATAAGAATAAATAATAAGAGTTTTAAAATTTGGTTGTTCCATACTTTGAGATATGATCTCAAGGATACCTCTTAGATCTTAGTTCTGAAGTCGTTCAGAAACAAAGAGGAGGATATTTGGACCGTCACATTAGTAGTACACCTTGAACTTATTCCATTTTCTGGAAAAATTCCAAGAAAGGCTTCCTTCCCTTAAGATGTGGTAGTGACCTGTCTAAAGGAATAGCACCTCAAAGAGTTGAGGAAGTGAATGCTAGAACTGCTTGCACTTGTGCATCAGTTATGAGAAGCTGGGTATATGCTAGATGTGTACAAAAACCAGATGTCTACCATGCAGTGGAGTAGTAAACTATTACTAATCCTACTATGGAAATAAAACACTTAGTTGCAGTAATAACAATATCTTCAAAGATGATGAAACTTAGAGATAGTGATCTCAAAGTCTTATCTTCAAAGGTTTAAGACCTTGTAGATAGTGATCTATAAGGGTCTTAACTGTAGATACCTTAGGAGATAGAGATCTCCAGGAATGAAGGTATTCTAATAAGGATTATGGGAATACCGGTTATGATAATTAATAAAATGTAGTGTCAAGGACACTATAACCAACAAAATTGAGTATCGGTTGCATGAGATGCAACATTCGCATTGGATGCGAGCACTGTTACTAGGAGATATGCAAGTGCCGTAAAAGGACTTGGCGTAGTCTCTTGGGAACAGAGTGACTGATCAGCTTACCTAGCTACTTTCTAAACAACTTATGATTGTCACATGAGTGTGGGTTTAAATGATTAGCCCATTAATGGCTCTTTGGGCTAGTGGGAGATTGTTGGACATGCAAGCTCACGGCGAACCATTATGCAATAAATGATATTGCAATTCACTCCTTAGTCTGAAATAAAGAGTACATAATTTGCATAATAGGTCCCTTAGTACAATTAGGGTTATTTACCATGGCCATCTTAATGATCATACAGCTGTTGATTCAATTATTTAACCATATAAGCTGGTGCTTAGATGAATATCTAATGAGTTAGATTGAGGACTCATCAAGCACCATCAAATGATTATTAAGAGATGATCTCCAGCCTGAGTAGGAGATGGCAATCCTATCTCATTTAGGTTGATATCTGACCGACCTCTTAATGCATGTCCTCTGCATAGGAATAGAGATTCGGAGGTGTCAGATTAGTTATGTCAAAGAGTTGACTTAACGAGATCGAGATAACCAAGGTCCTATATCATATGCTGTCATGATATAGGCACGCATCCTCTGACCGGAGACGGATGTGTTACTATATGTCTAAGTATGTACATTTGGCAGACCAATAGGTTGATGACCTAATCAAGGTCTATACACCGGCACGCTGGTGTGCATATAAGGGCATATGAGTAATACGACCTCTCAAAGGGATCATACAGGTTCACTACTGAACCGGAAGACATGATCTCACTCATGAGATATTGGGAAGAATCAAATTCCGTGCGCACAGTCATCTCGCTTTGGAAGCTTGACTGAATTTGTTGGTTTGATATATACTTTTGGAAAGTATATGATCAAGACCTAGGTATGATATATGCTTTTGGAAAGTATATGATCAATACCGACTCGCAATGATCGAATGAGAATCTTACTGATAAAACCATGAAGTAGACAGTATAAAGTTGATCCAATACTTCGGGTTTAATCTGAGTCTTCCAGTATGCAGGATGTACAGGTATTAGGAATACCTGAGGGTGATGTGATCATAAACGATTGTATAACCATGACGCTTCCATTCCTAGGGAGTGATGAAACGGGTCTGGATTTTAGTGACTCCTCTCAGTAGAGAAGTAATCTTATCTTAGTCCAATTATTGGACATTGATCTGAATATGATTCAGATGCAATGAGAAGATTAGATTTGCGGTCTTGATTTAATCAAGCATCTGTGGGAGGCCCGCGATCTGGATTTGAGATATGATCTCAATATCCATGTCACTATACGTGGAACAATACAATCGCCCTGTCCTTATCTCCAAGTATCTGCGGAGAAAGCGCATTATCCTTGAAGGAGTTCATGGATAATTCTATTGTTGATTTATGTATCCGAGCATTGAGGAAATGGATAATTAAATGTGATTTAATTATCATGATTAATATGAATTCGATTCATATTATAAAGATAGTTGTCTTGGATAATTATATATGATTTGATTATCAAAGATGTAAATAATGTGAATATGATTCATGTTATTTGAGAACAATAGAATAGAGATCCAAGATGATTAAATTTGATTTAATTATCATGGATATGAATAATGTGGATAGCAATATCCATATTAGTCATATATATTATAAATGTGATTTATAATATATAAGAGAGAGTTATTTGTAATTTACATTTGTTAATTAAATGTTAATGTGAATTGGATTCGCATTTGACATTGAATTGAAAATGTAATTTACAATTTGTTTTGGGTTGTGAATATGATTCACATATTTTTCAATGGCAAGATTGTAATGTCTACAAAATAATTGTGAATTATTTTTGTAGAATAATTTGCAACATAAGTTGTTGCAAATAATGGAGATTACATAAAAGATGAAATAGCCACCTTCCTAATGGAGGAGGGTGTACGGCCACCACTCCCATTAGGAAAGGGAGGTCGTCCCCCCTCTCCACATGGAAGGAGGCTTTCTCTCTTTCCATTATCTCCATGTATTGATGATTTAATTTTGTGATTAAATTGTGTTGATTTATCAACATATATTTAATTCAAATTAAATTAATTGTTGTTGGTTTTACCAACACAAATCTTAGCCATTAAAAGAAACACAATCAATGAGAGCCATTGGATTTGTGTTATACCATGGATTGAGATCCATGGATCCCAAAACCCTATAAAAGGAGAGGCACCCATTGCTCTTCTTTACACAAAATGCTTGAGAAGTATCTCTCTCTCTCTTTCTCTCTAGACGTCAGCCCCCTCTATCCCTCTCATGCCGTCTACCATGGATATCATGGAGAGGTTCTCCGTCGCCGCAGCATCGTCGTTATGCTGCCCGATCATCTGCTCGTGGATCTCCGTCTCCTTCGGTGCGCCTCGCTCGTGAAGAAGACGACGAATCTCGTTTGTCGAGATCAGGAGATCCGCCGCTTGGATCATCAACATGGATTGCGAGAAGCATGCGGTTCATCCCTGCGCTCGCAAGCGTCTCCTCCGTCGGATCGGACTTGAGACAGGAGGTCTCTTCATTTAGAGACTCGATCGCAACCACGCTTCAAGAGGTAATCCTACTACTTGTTTGTGGTTTAGACGAAACGATTCGAGAAGTGTTCTTGAATCATGTGGTTTCGTCGTATAAATTTTTTTAAAATTCCGCTGCATCGAGCAACTAGTCTGACTAGTCGCTCCTTGTCGTATTCGATACGACACACACGCTTCCGTGATGCGCTTGAGGATCAACCATATCCTTCAAGTGGTATCAGAGACTTAGGTCGACGGTTTCGAATATGATTCGCTAACCAAGGACGACTTCGGTTCGTTATGGTCGCGAAAGTTTTTATCGCATTTGATTTCGCAGATCTGTTTAGTAAATAATTTCGGCCATGTTTAAAATGTTTAAGCACGAATTATTTATTTGGATTTTGTTCCTCATTAACTAAGGAAACCATAGGATCTGAGTTTGCGTAAATCGGATTTCGTTTGCTCTAGATATGGTTGTTTTAATGAACATGTATTCACTGTTACGGGAACTGCGAATCTTAATGTAATTAAGGAGTTAATTACTGTTTAGAAACGCCTCAAAATGTGTGCAAATCACATAAGTTCTGTTGTAAATCAAGTTAGCAAACTATGGAAACTTACTTTGCTTAATTTTGATTTAAATTGATTGAGATATGCTAATTTTAGTAAGTAGGGGTCACTGCTAAAATTACTTTCCTAATCTAGAACCATGTGATTGTCAATTAATGAAATTAATTGTTAATTTCATGAAATAATTATGGAAAATATTTGAGAAATATTGGAATATGATTATTTCCTTAATTGACTTGACCTCAACCAATTAATTGATTAGATTTGATCTAGATCATAATTGGAAACACAATCATCAAACTCCTTGCTTGAATAGGATTGGGAATTTGTCTAGCAAATTTCCTTATAATTAAAATTGTTTTGATTACTATATGGTATAATTTCGGTTGAAGAACTGATGATCATCTCAAGTACAAATTAATCAATTTGGCATTATCCTTTCCCGAGGCGGATATGGTGTCTAGTCGGGGATCGCTAGGGTAGCGGGTTGCAACGTATGCGGTCCGTCCCACTCCCGCCGGTACTGGCCATGACAGCGGGTAGGGCCGGGATAATGTCCGAGGGATTAAGATGTATTTTTCTAATTATTAAAATACGAATTAATACGTACTTTGAGAATAATACCATATATATTCAAGCAAGACAATCAAGTTTGATTGATTGAATTGGATTAATAATTAATTTAATATGATTAAGTTAATTGTGTCCAATAAAAATACTCTAATATGATTAGAGTTGATAATTCCCTTGAAAGAATTAATTATATGAATGTGATTCATAGAAATTAATTTAATTTGAATAAGATATGGAGGATCACATAAGTGACGTCCATGGTCTCCCGTCAAGGCGAAGGGTTTCGTCGCCAGATATTATATGTGGGAGACGCTTGTCCGAAGTGACAACTCTTGCATATGATTCATTTGGATCGGGCTCATCGCTTCTCGAAAGAGTAAGGACGTATGCGTAGTGACCCCAATATCGGGTCCTCATATTATTGAGGCGATATTGGATTGCGAATAGCGAGTTGTATTCCTATTGACGGTTGGTTCAATTAATGACGGGTCAACATCACCTTAGGGATGGTGGGCCCGGGTATTAAAGACCGAATTGGGAGATGCAAGTTGGACTTACAAGGCGGAATATGTTCCCGCTTCTTTTTATCCGAGTTGTAGGTTCTCATATTATTGGGATGCAACAAAGATAAGGAAGGAGATCCCAGATCTTGCTTGAGATATAATGGTAAGTATATCTCTTACATTGAAAGTGATTAAGGGAATGAACTTTCATTGTTGACATGGCAAGACAACTTTGATATAAAATTCCTAATTCAAAGTAAAACATGTATATATATATAAATATATACCTTTATGCAAATTACTTATTTCAGATAATCCTTCATTAAACCCACTCAATGTTATACTTAATAATAACCAGTAAAATATCATGGATTGGACTCATGATCCAGATATTGTACTTGCAGTGGGACACATAGTGTATGTGGTTGCAATGTGCAAGTTTCCTCATAATAATGAGGAATGATGATTAATAAGACAATAGGACTAAAACCCTAGGGTTTGTATGTGTCTATAAGTCTTGATCGTATCGAATGTACTATTAAAGTGACATGTCGATAATGATCGTAATTATCAAATAATCCTTATAAAATTCGAAGAAGATGTTCTGGCATACATATGCGCTCTTGACATTTAATCATGAATGGCATGGTTCTCTGCATCATGTAGAATGGTAGCTCTATTAGAGATAATGTATTCAAATTGTTTGAGTACCTACCTGAACCTATGCTTTAAGAGTTCAGATGGATGTAGATGATGAGTGTCATCATTCTACTATCTATACTCTTAGTCATTCATGAAGCTTCATAATATTCATATTGTATGAATTGGGTGAAGCTTGTATAAATGTTGAAATGCTCTTATATTGAAATGTTTATTTTAACATAAGAGATCCTTGGTCTTGAGCAATGGTTGCTTATAGACAAAGGGAGCGCAATGGAAGCATGGGTTGGACCCACGTAAGAGGTATAGTCCAAAGAGTTGACTGTACTTCTGTGACTTCCATATGACATCCAAAGAGTTGGATGAATGCCAAATACTGCAATAAGTTGATGTGTTGATATTATGACTATCAAATCTATCTAGAATCTTTAGAGAAGGAATCGGATAACACATCAGAATAACCTACATATAATCATTGAAATTGACTTACTTATTTGATAAGGTAAAGTCTAATAATTGTATCTCAATCTTCTAATGACACTTGCAATGAGTTGCATATCTATTAGTATACTAGAAATTTTGATTTTAAGGTTTAAGTGTTGGAATTGATGCAATTGTTGCAACAATTTCCACCGGATGAATATACTTCATATTTTCAGTGGGAGCCTTAGTCTTAGAGAATGTCTCTATGACCTAGATATTAGAATACACTCATTGTTTATTTTTAATTGTTGGATTTAAACATGAATTCTGTATTAAATCTATCATAAAGAGTTATGATGGAGATATTTCATATAGTAATCTAAAATCTAGTGGACTCTACTAAATTAGAAAATTAATGAACGGGTCATTAAGATTTCTAATACTGAAAATTAAACCTTTAAAGATCAATAGGATGATAAAGATCATTTGACAATGATCTGGCATCAAGTTTGGGCATATGTCTGTTGATGAGATCAATGGACTAGTAAGACATGAAACTTTAGATGTCTAAAGATTCAAATCTCACATACTTATGAATATTGTATTCAAAGTAAAAATGTCCAATACACCTTCCTTGGAAAGGTGTAAGACATTAAGGTATTCAAGATCTCATACATATTGATGTATGTAGATCATCTATATCATAGTAAACATTATGGATATGTGATATCTGTTAATGATTATGTATGATATGAGATTTCTTCTATTCATCTAAGAAGAACCTTTGAAATGTTCAAAGATTTCACATTTTTGGTTTATAATCAAAGTTTGAAGGAAGATGAGATGAATTTGATCTTACCAAGGTAGCTTGCACCTATTAGATGAATTCATGGAATACCTAGTGGAGATGTGAATATCATTCCTATCTCAATCCTCCTAATGAACCTTAACTCAATAGAGTTGTAGGGAGATACAATTGATCATGTGTGACATGATTTAATCAATGATTAATCCTAGCATAATTATCTCTTAGTTTCCAAGGTATATATGTAGTAGAGACTATATTATACACTTAATAAGGTTCCAAGCTGGTGAGCTGGAATCTAGCACCAGAGAGTGCTACTTCATTAGAAAATAAAGGATGGTATTAGATACCTACTTATGACCTTGAAAGATCTCATCTTTGAGAATATGATTCTTATAGGATGACTCTCTTGAGAATCAAGATGAAAATGAAGTAAAGAAACTCATTTAATCTTGAAAAGATAATGAGGCTCCTGAAATCGGAAACTAAAATAGATAATTAAAGATGAAACATTAATACCTCTTCAAATAAAGTTTGAGGATGGATTCCATGTGTCAGTTAAATCTGAAATGATCGGACTTCATGTGATGAAGCTCCTGAGGATCATGACATGGAAAGATGGATGTTAGCAATAAAGTCTAATGTAGACTTCATATACAAGTGTTGTATATAGATCCTCGAGGATCTACCTATATGGGTCAGACCCATTAAGGTGTAAATGGATCTTCAAGAGAAAGAGGGAACCTGATGAGAAGGTATAGAACTTCAAAGCACGGTTCGTAGCCATGAGCTACACACCGAAGAGAAGGCATCGCTTGCGATAAGACTTGCTCTCCAGTGACCTTGCTTTAACCCATCAGAATATTGCTAACTATAGCTACACAACTTATCTATGACATCTTCATGGTGTGAGTCAATATTGCATTCCTCTATGAATACCTCTTTGAGGATATTCATATGAAGAAGCCCCAGGGCTTCATAGTTGAGGAAAGCAAGGTGTGCTAGATGAAGAACTCCATCTTTGGACTTTGAGAGATCGTATTACTCATATGCCCTTATATGCACACCAGCGCGCCGGTGTATAGACCTTGATTAGGTCATCAACCTATTGGTCTACCAAATGTACATACTTAGACATATAGTAACACATCTGTCTCCGGTCAGAGTATGTGTGCCTATATCATGACAGCATATGATATAGGACCTTGGTTATCTCGATCTCGTTAAGTCAACTCTTTGACATAACTAATCAGACACCTCCGAATCTCTATTCCTATGCAGAGGACCTGCATCAAAAGGTCGGTCAGATATCAACCTAAATGAGATAGGATTGCCATCTCCTACTCAGGCTGGAGATCATCTCTTAATAATCATTTGATGGTGCTTGATGAGTCCTCAATCTAACTCATTAGATATTCATCTAAGCACCAGCCTCTATGGTTCAATAATTGAATCAACAGTTGTATGATCATTAAGATGGCCATGGTACATAACCCTAATTGTACTAAGGGACCTATTATGCAAGTTATGTACTCTTTATTTCAGACTAAGGAGTGAATTGCAATATCATTTATTGCATAATGGCTCGCCGTGGGCTTGCATGTCCAACAATCTCCCACTAGCCCAAAGAGCCATTAATGGGCTAATCATTTAAACCCACACTCATGTGACAATCATAAGCTATTTAGAAAATAGCTAGGTAAGCTGATCAGTTACTCTGTTCCCAAGAGACTACGCCAAGTCCTTTTACGGCACTTGCATATCTCCTAGTAACAGTGCTCGCATCCAATGCGAATGTTGCATCTCATGCAACTGATGCTCAATTTTGTTGGTTATAGTGTCCTTGACACTACATCTTATTAATTATCATAACCGGTATTCCCATAATCCTTATTAGAATACCTTCATTCCTGGAGATCTCTATCTCCTAAGGTATCTACAGTTAAGACCCTTACAGATCACTATCTACAAGGTTTTAAACCTTTGAAGATAAGACGTTGAGATCACTATCTCTAAGTTTCATCATCTTTGAAGATATTGTTATTACTGCAACTAAGTGTTTTATTTCCATAGTAGGATTAGTAATAGTTTACTACTCCCACTGCATGGTAGACATCTGGTTTTTGTACACATCTAGCATATACCCAGCTTCTCATAACTGATGCACAAGTGCAAGCAGTTCTAGCATTCACTTCCTCAACTCTTTGAGGTGCTATTCCTTTAGACAGGTCACTACCACATCTTAAGGGAAGGAAGCCTTTCTTGGAATTTTTTCAAAAAACGGAATAAGTCCAAGGTGTACTACTAATGTGACGGTCCCAATATCCTCCTCTTTGTTTCTGAACGACTTTAGAACTAAGATCTAAGAGGTATCCTTGAGATCATATCTCAAAGTATGGAACAACCAAATTTTAAAACACTTATTATTTCTTCTTATATCATTCTAAATGATTAGAATCATATCTACATTTAGCACGATGAACACAATGGCACTCCCACAAAGCTTCACATGGTTCATCAAGATTTTGTCTGAAATCACAACATTTATAATTTCATCAAATCTTATGTTCCAACTACAAGGATCATACAGGTTCACTACTGAACCGGAAGATATGAGCTCACTCATGAGATATTGGGAAGAATCAAATTCCGTGCGCACGGTCGTCTCGCTTTGGAAGCTTGACTGAATTTGTTGGTTTGATATATACTTTTGGAAAGTATATGATCAAGACCTAGGTATGATATATGCTTTTGGAAAGTATATGATCAATACCGACTCGCAATGATCGAATGAGAATCTTACTGATAAAACCATGAAGTAGACAGTATAAAGTTGATCCAATACTTCGGGTTTAATCTGAGTCTTCCAGTATGCAGGATGTACAGGTATTAGGAATACCTGAGGGTGATGTGATCATAAACGATTGTATAACCATGACGCTTCCATTCCTAGGGAGTGATGAAACGGGTCTGGATTTTAGTGACTCCTCTCAGTAGAGAAGTAATCTTATCTTAGTCCAATTATTGGACATTGATCTGAATATGATTCAGATGCAATGAGAAGATTAGATTTGCGGTCTTGATTTAATCAAGCATCTGTGGGAGGCCCGCGATCTGGATTTGAGATATGATCTCAATATCCATGTCACTATACGTGGAACAATACAATCGCCATGTCCTTATCTCCAAGTATCTGCGGAGAAAGCGCATTATCCTTGAAGGAGTTCATGGATAATTCTATTGTTGATTTATGTATCCGAGCATTGAGGAAATGGATAATTAAATGTGATTTAATTATCATGATTAATATGAATTCGATTCATATTATAAAGATAGTTGTCTTAGATAATTATATATGATTTGATTATCAAAGATGTAAATAATGTGAATATGATTCATGTTATTTGAGAACAAGAGAATAGAGATCCAAGATGATTAAATTTGATTTAATTATCATGGATATGAATAATGTGGATAGCAATATCCATATTAGTCATATATATTATAAATGTGATTTATAATATATAAGAGAGAGTTATTTGTAATTTACATTTTTAATTAAATGTTAATGTGAATTGGATTCGCATTTGACATTGAATTGAAAATGTAATTTACAATTTGTTTTGGGTTGTGAATATGATTCACATATTTTTCAATGGCAAGATTGCAATGTCTACAAAATAATTGTGAATTATTTTTGTAGAATAATTTGCAACATAAGTTGTTGCAAATAATGGAGATTACATAAAAGATGAAATAGCCACCTTCCTAATGGAGGAGGGTGGACGGCCACCACTCCCATTAGGAAAGGGAGGCCGTCCCCCCTCTCCACATGGAAGGAGGCTTTCTCTCTTTCCATTATCTCCATGTATTGATGATTTAATTTTGTGATTAAATTGTGTTGATTTATCAACATATATTTAATTCAAATTAAATTAATTGTTGTTGGTTTTACCAACACAAATCTTAGCCATTAAAAGAAACACAATCAATGAGAGCCATTGGATTTGTGTTGTCCCATGGATTGAGATTAATGGATCCCAAAACCCTATAAAAGGAGAGGCACCCCATTGCTCTTCTTTACACAAAATGCTTGAGAAGCATCTCTCTCTCTCTTTCTCTCTAGACGTCAGCCCTCTCTATCCCTCTCATGGTCGTCTACCATGGATACCATGGAAAGGTTCTCCGTCGCCGCAGCATCGTCGTTATGCTGCCCGATCGTCTGCTCGTGGATCTCCGTCTCCTTCGATGTGCCTCCCTCGTGAAGAAGACGACGAATCTCGTGTGTCGAGATAAGGAGATCCGCCGCTTGGATCATCAACATGGATTGCGAGAAGCACGCGGTTCATCCCCGCGCTCGCAAGCGTCTCCTCCGTCGGATCGGACTTGAGACAGGAGGTCTCTTCATTTAGAGACTCGATCGCAACCACGCTTCAAGAGGTAATCCTACTACTTGTTTGTGGTTTAGACGAAACGATTCGAGAAGTCTTCTTGGATCATGTGGTTTCGTCGTATAATTTTTTTTAAATTCCGCTGCATCGAGCAACTAGTCCGACTAGTCGCTCCTTGTCGTATTCGATACGACACACACGCTTCCGTGATGCGCTTGAGGATCAACCATATCCTTCAAGTGGTATCAGAGCCTTAGGTCGACGGTTTCGAATATGATTCGCTAACCAAGGACGACTTGGGTTCGTTATGGTCGCGAAAGTTTTTATCGCATTTGATTTCACAGATCTGTTTAGTAAATAATTTCGGCCATGTTTAAAATGTTTAAGCACGAATTATTTACTTGGATTTTGTTCCCCATTAAATAAGGAAACCATAGGATCTGAGTTTGCGTAAATCGGATTTCGTTTCCTCTAGATATGGTTGTTTTAATGAACATGTATTCACTGTTACGGGAACTGCGAATCTTAATGTAATTAAGGAGTTAATTACTATTTAGAGACACCTTGAAATGCGTGCAAATCACATAGGTTCTGTTGTAAATCAAGTTAGCAAACTATGGAAACTTACTTTGCTTAATTTGGATTTAAATTGATTGAGATATGCTAGTTTTAGTAAGTAGGGGTCACTGCTGAAATTACTTTCCTAATCAAGAACCATGTGATTGTCAATTAATGAAATTAATTGTTAATTTCATGAAATAATTATGGAAAATATTTGAGAAATATTGGAATATGATTATTTCCTTAATTGACTTAACCTCAACCAATTAATTGATTAGATTTGATCTAGATCATAATTGGAAACACAATAATCAAACTCCTTGCTTGAATAGGATTAGGAATTTGTCTAGCAAATTTCCTTATAATTAAAATTGTTTTGATTACTATATGGTATAATTTCGGTTGAAGAACTGATGATCATCTCAAGTACAAATTAATCAATTTGGCATTATCCTTTCCCGAGGCGGATATGGTGTCTAGTCGGGGATCGCTAGGGTAGCGGGTTGCAACGTATGCGGTCCGTCCCACTCCCGCCGGTACTGGCCATGACAGCGGGTAGGGCTGGGATAATGTCTGAGGGATTAAGATGTATTTTTCTAATTATTAAAATACGAATTAATACGTACTTTGAGAATAATACCATATATATTCAAGTAAGACAATCAAGTTTGATTGATTGAATTGGAGTGATAATTAATTTAATATGATTAAGTTAATTATGTCCAATAAAAATACTCTAATATGATTAGAGTTGCTAATTCCCTTGGAAGAATTAATTATATTAATGTGATTCATAGAAATTAATTTAATTTGAATAAGATATGGAGGATCACATAAGTGACGTCCATGGTCTCCCGTCAAGGCGAAGGGTTTCGTCGCCAGATATTATATGTGGGAGACGCCTGTCCGAAGTGACAACTCCTGTATATGATCCATTTGGATCGGGCTCGTCGCTTCTCGAAAGAGTAAGGACGTATGCGTAGTGACCCCAATATCGGGTCCTCATATTATTGAGGCGATATTGGATTGCGCATAGCGAGTTGTATTCCTGTTGACGGTTGGTTCAATTAATGACGGGTCAACATCACCTTAGGGGTGGTGGGCCCGGGTATTAAAGACCGAATTGGGAGATGCAAGTTGGACTTGCAAGGCAGAATATGTTCCCGCTTCTTTTTATCCGAGTTGTAGGTTCTCATATTATTGGGATGCAACAAAGATAAGGAAGGAGATCCCAGATCTTGCTTGAGATATAATGGTAAGTATATCTCTTACATTGAAAGTGATTAAGGGAATGAACTTTCATTGTTGACATGGCAAGACAACTTTGATATAAAATTCCTAATTCAAAGTAAAACATGTATATATATATATACCTTTATGCAAATTACTTATTTCAGATAATCCTTCATTAAACCCACTCAATGTTATACTCCATAATAACCAGTAAAATATCATGGATTGGACTCATGATCCAGATAATGTACTTGCAGTTGGACACATAATGTATGTGGTTGCAATGTGCAAGTTTCCTCATAATAATGAGGAATGATGATTAATAAGACAATAGGACTAAAACCCTAGGGTTTGTATGTGTCTATAAGTCTTGATCGTATCGAATGTACTTTTAAAGTGACATGTCGATAATGATCGTAATTATCAAATAATCCTTATAAAATTCGAAGAAGATGTTCTGGCATACATATGCGCTCTTGACATTTAATTACGAATGGCATGGTTCTCCGCATCATGTAGAATGGTAGCTCTATTAGAGATAATGTATTCAAATTGTTTGAGTACCTACCTGAACCTATGCTTTAAGAGTTCAGATGGATGTAGATGATGAGTGTCATCATTCTACTATCTATACTCTAGTCATTCATGAAGCTTCATAATATTCATATTGTATGAATTGGGTGAAGCTTGTATAAATGTTGAAATGCTCTTATATTGAAATTTTTATTTTAACATAAGAGATCCTTGGTCTTGAGCAATGGTTGCTTATAGACAAAGGGAGCACAGTGGAAGCATGGGTTGGACCCACGTAAGAGGTATAGTCAAAGAGCTGACTGTACTTCTGCGACTTCCATATGACATCCAAAGAGTTGGATGAATGCCAATACTGCAATAAGTTGATGTGTTGATATTATGACTATCAAATCTATCTAGAATCTTTAGAGAAGGAATCGGATAACACATCAGAATAACCTACATATAATCATTGAAATTGACTTACTTATTTGATAAGGTAAAGTCTAATAATTGTATCTCAATCTTCTAATGACACTTGCAATGAGTTGCATATCTATTAGTATACTAGAAATTTGATTTTAAGGTTTAAGTGTTGGAAATTATGCAATTGTTGCAACAATTTCCACCGGATGAATATACTTCATATTTTCAGTGGGAGCCCTTAGTCTTAGAATATGTCTCTATGACCTAGATATTAGAATACACTCATTGTTTATTTCTAATTGTTGGATTTTAACATGAATTCTGTATTAAATCTATCATAAAGAGTTATGATGGAGATATTTCATATAGTAATCTAAAATCTAGTGGACTCTACTAAATTAGAAAATTAATGAACGGTTCATTAAGATTTCTAATACTGAAAATTAAACCTTTAAAGATCAATAGGATGATAAAGATCATTTGACAATGATCTGGCATCAAGTTTTGGGCATATGTCTGTTGATGAGATCAATGGACTAGTAAGACATGAAACTTTAGATTGTCTAAAGATTCAAATCTCACATACTTATGAATATTGTATTCAAAGTAAAAATGTCCAATACACCCTTCCTTGGGAAAGGTGTAAGACATTAAGGTATTCAAGATCTCATACATATTGATGTATGTAGATCATCTATATCATAGTAAACATTATGGATATGTGATATCTGTTAATGATTATGTATGATATGAGATTTCTTCTATTCATCTAAGAAACCTTTGAAATGTTCAAAGATTTCACATTTTTGGTTTATAATCAAAGTTTGAAGGAAGGTGAGATGAATTTGATCTTACCAAGGTAGCTTGCACCTATTAGATGAATTCATGGAATACCTAGTGGAGATGTGAATATCATTCCTATCTCAATCCTCCTAATGAACCTTAACTTAATATAGTTGTAGGGAGATACAATTGATCATGTGTGACATGATTTAATCAATGATTAATCCTAGCATAATTATCTCTTATTTTCCAAGGTATATATGTAGTAGAGACTATATTATACACTTAATAAGGTCCCAAGCTGGTGAGATGGAATCTAGCACCAGAGAGTGCTACTTCATTAGGAAAATAAAGGATGGTATTAGATACCTACTTTATGACCTTGAAAGATCTCATCTTTGAGAATATGATTCTTATAGGATGACTCTCTTGAGAATCAAGATGAAAATGAAGTAAAGAAACTCGTTTAATCTTGAAAAGATAATGAGGCTCCTGAAATCGGAAACTAAAATAGATAATTAAAGATGAAACATTAATACCTCTTCAAATAAGTTTGAGGATGGATTGCATGTGTCAGTTAAATCTGAAAATGATCGGACTTCATGTGATGAAGCTCCTGAGGATCATGACATGGAAAGATGGATGTTAGCAATAAAAGTCTAATGTAGACTTCATATACAAGTGTTGTATATAGATCCTCGAGGATCCACCTATATGGGTCAGACCCATTAAGGTGTAAATGGATCTTCAAGAGAAAGAGGGAACCTGATGAGAAGGTATAGAACTTCAAAGCACGGTTCGTAGCCATGAGCTACACACCGAAGAGAAGGCATCGCTTGCGATAAGACTTGCTCTCCAGTGACCTTGCTTTAACCCATCAGAATATTGCTAACTATAGCTACACAACTTGTCTATGACATCTTCATGGTGTGAGTCAATATTGCATTCCTCTATGAATACCTCTCTGAGGATATTCATATGAAGAAGCCCCAGGGCTTCATAGTTGAGGAAAGCAAGGTGTGCTAGATGAAGAACTCCATCTTTGGACTCCAATAAGTTTCTTGTAGTTGGAACATAAGATTTGATGAAATTATAAATGTTGTGATTTCAGACAAAATCTTGATGAACCATGTGAAGCTTTGTGGGAGTTCCATTGTGTTCATCGTGCTAAATGTAGATATTATTCTAATCATTTAGAATGATATAAGAATAAATAATAAGAGTTTTAAAATTTGGTTGTTCCATACTTTGAGATATGATCTCAAGGATACCTCTTAGATCTTAGTTCTGAAGTCGTTCAGAAACAAAGAGGAGGATATTTGGACCGTCACATTAGTAGTACACCTTGAACTTATTCCATTTTCTGGAAAAATTCCAAGAAAGGCTTCCTTCCCTTAAGATGTGGTAGTGACCTGTCTAAAGGAATAGCACCTCAAAGAGTTGAGGAAGTGAATGTTAGAACTGCTTGCACTTGTGCATCAGTTATGAGAAGCTGGGTATATGCTAGATGTGTACAAAAACCAGATGTCTACCATGCAGTGGGAGTAGTAAACTATTACTAATCCTACTATGGAAATAAAACACTTAGTTGCAGTAATAACAATATCTTCAAAGATGATGAAACTTAGAGATAGTGATCTCAAAGTCTTATCTTCAAAGGTTTAAGACCTTGTAGATAGTGATCTATAAGGGTCTTAACTGTAGATACCTTAGGAGATAGAGATCTCCAGGAATGAAGGTATTCTAATAAGGATTATGGGAATACCGGTTATGATAATTAATAAAATGTAGTGTCAAGGACACTATAACCAACAAAATTGAGTATCGGTTGCATGAGATGCAACATTCGCATTGGATGCGAGCACTGTTACTAGGAGATATGCAAGTGCCGTAAAAGGACTTGGCGTAGTCTCTTGGGAACAGAGTGACTGATCAGCTTACCTAGCTACTTTCTAAACAACTTATGATTGTCACATGAGTGTGGGTTTAAATGATTAGCCCATTAATGGCTCTTTGGGCTAGTGGGAGATTGTTGGACATGCAAGCTCACGGCGAACCATTATGCAATAAATGATATTGCAATTCACTCCTTAGTCTGAAATAAAGAGTACATAATTTGCATAATAGGTCCCTTAGTACAATTAGGGTTATTTACCATGGCCATCTTAATGATCATACAGCTGTTGATTCAATTATTTAACCATATAGGCTGGTGCTTAGATGAATATCTAATGAGTTAGATTGAGGACTCATCAAGCACCATCAAATGATTATTAAGAGATGATCTCCAGCCTGAGTAGGAGATGGCAATCCTATCTCATTTAGGTTGATATCTGACCGACCTCTTGATGCATGTCCTCTGCATAGGAATAGAGATTCGGAGGTGTCAGATTAGTTATGTCAAAGAGTTGACTTAACGAGATCGAGATAACCAAGGTCCTATATCATATGTTGTCATGATATAGGCACGCATCCTCTGACCGGAGACGGATGTGTTACTATATGTCTAAGTATGTACATTTGGCAGACCAATAGGTTGATGACCTAATCAAGGTCTATACACCGGCACGCTGGTGTGCATATAAGGGCATATGAGTAATACGACCTCTCAAAGGGATCATACAGGTTCACTACTGAACCGGAAGACATGATCTCACTCATGAGATATTGGGAAGAATCAAATTCCGTGCGCACAGTCGTCTCGCTTTGGAAGCTTGACTGAATTTGTTGGTTTGATATATACTTTTGGAAAGTATATGATCAAGACCTAGGTATGATATATGCTTTTGGAAAGTATATGATCAATACCGACTCGCAATGATCGAATGAGAATCTTACTGATAAAACCATGAAGTAGACAGTATAAAGTTGATCCAATACTTCGGGTTTAATCTGAGTCTTCCAGTATGCAGGATGTACAGGTATTAGGAATACCTGAGGGTGATGTGATCATAAACGATTGTATAACCATGACGCTTCCATTCCTAGGGAGTGATGAAACGGGTCTGGATTTTAGTGACTCCTCTCAGTAGAGAAGTAATCTTATCTTAGTCCAATTATTGGACATTGATCTGAATATGATTCAGATGCAATGAGAAGATTAGATTTGCGGTCTTGATTTAATCAAGCATCTGTGGGAGGCCCGCGATCTGGATTTGAGATATGATCTCAATATCCATGTCACTATACGTGGAACAATACAATCGCCCTGTCCTTATCTCCAAGTATCTGCGGAGAAAGCGCATTATCCTTGAAGGAGTTCATGGATAATTCTATTGTTGATTTATGTATCCGAGCATTGAGGAAATGGATAATTAAATGTGATTTAATTATCATGATTAATATGAATTCGATTCATATTATAAAGATAGTTGTCTTGGATAATTATATATGATTTGATTATCAAAGATGTAAATAATGTGAATATGATTCATGTTATTTGAGAACAATAGAATAGAGATCCAAGATGATTAAATTTGATTTAATTATCATGGATATGAATAATGTGGATAGCAATATCCATATTAGTCATATATATTATAAATGTGATTTATAATATATAAGAGAGAGTTATTTGTAATTTACATTTGTTAATTAAATGTTAATGTGAATTGGATTCGCATTTGACATTGAATTGAAAATGTAATTTACAATTTGTTTTGGGTTGTGAATATGATTCACATATTTTTCAATGGCAAGATTGCAATGTCTACAAAATAATTGTGAATTATTTTTGTAGAATAATTTGCAACATAAGTTGTTGCAAATAATGGAGATTACATAAAAGATGAAATAGCCACCTTCCTAATGGAGGAGGGTGTACGGCCACCACTCCCATTAGGAAAGGGAGGTCGTCCCCCCTCTCCACATGGAAGGAGGCTTTCTCTCTTTCCATTATCTCCATGTATTGATGATTTAATTTTGTGATTAAATTGTGTTGATTTATCAACATATATTTAATTCAAATTAAATTAATTGTTGTTGGTTTTACCAACACAAATCTTAGCCATTAAAAGAAACACAATCAATGAGAGCCATTGGATTTGTGTTATACCATGGATTGAGATCCATGGATCCCAAAACCCTATAAAAGGAGAGGCACCCCATTGCTCTTCTTTACACAAAATGCTTGAGAAGCATCTCTCTCTCTCTTTCTCTCTAGACGTCAGCCCCCTCTATCCCTCTCATGTCGTCTACCATGGATACCATGGAGAGGTTCTCCGTCGCCGCAGCATCGTCGTTATGCTGCCCGATCATCTGCTCGTGGATCTCCGTCTCCTTCGGTGCGCCTCGCTCGTGAAGAAGACGACGAATCTCGTTTGTCGAGATCAGGAGATCCGCCGCTTGGATCATCAACATGGATTGCGAGAAGCATGCGGTTCATCCCTGCGCTCGCAAGCGTCTCCTCCGTCGGATCGGACTTGAGACAGGAGGTCTCTTCATTTAGAGACTCGATCGCAACCACGCTTCAAGAGGTAATCCTACTACTTGTTTGTGGTTTAGACGAAACGATTCGAGAAGTGTTCTTGTATCATGTGGTTTCGTCGTATAAATTTTTTTAAAATTCCGCTGCATCGAGCAACTAGTCCGACTAGTCGCTCCTTGTCGTATTCGATACGACACACACGCTTCCGTGATGCGCTTGAGGATCAACCATATCCTTCAAGTGGTATCAGAGACTTAGGTCGACGGTTTCGAATATGATTCGCTAACCAAGGACGACTTCGGTTCGTTATGGTCGCGAAAGTTTTTATCGCATTTGATTTCGCAGATCTGTTTAGTAAATAATTTCGGCCATGTTTAAAATGTTTAAGCACGAATTATTTATTTGGATTTTGTTCCTCATTAACTAAGGAAACCATAGGATCTGAGTTTGCGTAAATCGGATTTCGTTTGCTCTAGATATGGTTGTTTTAATGAACATGTATTCACTGTTACGGGAACTGCGAATCTTAATGTAATTAAGGAGTTAATTACTGTTTAGAAACGCCTCGAAATGTGTGCAAATCACATAAGTTCTGTTGTAAATCAAGTTAGCAAACTATGGAAACTTACTTTGCTTAATTTTGATTTAAATTGATTGAGATATGCTAATTTTAGTAAGTAGGGGTCACTGCTGAAATTACTTTCCTAATCAAGAACCATGTGATTGTCAATTAATGAAATTAATTGTTAATTTCATGAAATAATTATGGAAAATATTTGAGAAATATTGGAATATGATTATTTCCTTAATTGACTTGACCTCAACCAATTAATTGATTAGATTTGATGTAGATCATAATTGGAAACACAATCATCAAACTCCTTCCTTGAATAGGATTGGGAATTTGTCTAGCAAATTTCCTTATAATTAAAATTGTTTTGATTACTATATGGTATAATTTCGGTTGAAGAACTGATGATCATCTCAAGTACAAATTAATCAATTTGGCATTATCCTTTCCCGAGGCGGATATGGTGTCTAGTCGGGGATCGCTAGGGTAGCGGGTTGCAACGTATGCGGTCCGTCCCACTCCCGCCGGTACTGGCCATGACAGCGGGTAGGGCCGGGATAATGTCCGAGGGATTAAGATGTATTTTTCTAATTATTAAAATACGAATTAATACGTACTTTGAGAATAATACCATATATATTCAAGCAAGACAATCAAGTTTGATTGATTGAATTGGATTGATAATTAATTTAATATGATTAAGTTAATTGTGTCCAATAAAAATACTCTAATATGATTAGAGTTGATAATTCCCTTGAAAGAATTAATTATATGAATGTGATTCATAGAAATTAATTTAATTTGAATAAGATATGGAGGATCACATAAGTGACGTCCATGGTCTCCCGTCAAGGCGAAGGGTTTCGTCGCCAGATATTATATGTGGGAGACGCTTGTCCGAAGTGACAACTCTTGCATATGATTCATTTGGATCGGGCTCATCGCTTCTCGAAAGAGTAAGGACGTATGCGTAGTGACCCCAATATCGGGTCCTCATATTATTGAGGCGATATTGGATTGCGAATAGCGAGTTGTATTCCTATTGACGGTTGGTTCAATTAATGACGGGTCAACATCACCTTAGGGATGGTGGGCCCGGGTATTAAAGACCGAATTGGGAGATGCAAGTTGGACTTACAAGGCGGAATATGTTCCCGCTTCTTTTTATCCGAGTTGTAGGTTCTCATATTATTGGGATGCAACAAAGATAAGGAAGGAGATCCCAGATCTTGCTTGAGATATAATGGTAAGTATATCTCTTACATTGAAAGTGATTAAGGGAATGAACTTTCATTGTTGACATGGCAAGACAACTTTGATATAAAATTCCTAATTCAAAGTAAAACATGTATATATATAAATATATACCTTTATGCAAATTACTTATTTCAGATAATCCTTCATTAAACCCACTCAATGTTATACTTAATAATAACCAGTAAAATATCATGGATTGGACTCATGATCCAGATATTGTACTTGCAGTGGGACACATAGTGTATGTGGCTGTAATGTGCAAGTTTCCTCATAATAATGAGGAATGATGATTAATAAGACAATAGGACTAAAACCCTAGGGTTTGTATGTGTCTATAAGTCTTGATCATATCGAATGTACTTTTAAAGTGACATGTCGAAAATGATCGTAATTATCAAATAATCCTTATAAAATTCGAAGAAGATGTTCTGGCATACATATGCGTTCTTGACATTTAATCATGAATGGCATGGTTCTCTGCATCATGTAGAATGGTAGCTCTATTAGAGATAATGTATTCAAATTGTTTGAGTACCTACCTGAACCTATGCTTTAAGAGTTCAGATGGATGTAGATGATGAGTGTCATCATTCTACTATCTATACTCTAGTCATTCATGAAGATTCATAATATTCATATTGTATGAATTGGGTGAAGCTTGTATAAATGTTGAAATGCTCTTATATTGAAATGTTTATTTTAACATAAGAGATCCTTGGTCTTGAGCAATGGTTGCTTATAGACAAAGGGAGCGCAATGGAAGCATGGGTTGGACCCACGTAAGAGGTATAGTCAAAGAGTTGACTGTACTTCTGTGACTTCCATATGACATCTAAAGAGTTGGATGAATGCCAATACTGCAATAAGTTGATGTGTTGATATTATGACTATCAAATCTATCTAGAATCTTTAGAGAAGGAATCGGATAACACATCAGAATAACCTACATATAATCATTGAAATTGACTTACTTATTTGATAAGGTAAAGTCTAATAATTGTATCTCAATCTTCTAATGACACTTGCAATGAGTTGCGTATCTATTAGTATACTAGAAATTTGATTTTAAGGTTTAAGTGTTGGAATTGATGCAATTGTTGCAACAATTTCCACCGGATGAATATACTTCATATTTTCAGTGGGAGCCCTTAGTCTTAGAGAATGTCTCTATGACCTAGATATTAGAATACACTCATTGTTTATTTTTAATTGTTGGATTTAAACATGAATTCTGTATTAAATCTATCATAAAGAGTTATGATGGAGATATTTCATATAGTAATCTAAAATCTAGTGGACTCTACTAAATTAGAAAATTAATGAACGGGTCATTAAGATTTCTAATACTGAAAATTAAACCTTTAAAGATCAATAGGATGATAAAGATCATTTGACAATGATCTGGCATCAAGTTTTGGGCATATGTCTGTTGATGAGATCAATGGACTAGTAAGACATGAAACTTTAGATTGTCTAAAGATTCAAATCTCACATACTTATGAATATTGTATTCAAAGTAAAAATGTCCAATACACCCTTCCTTGGGAAAGGTGTAAGACATTAAGGTATTCAAGATCTCATACATATTGATGTATGTAGATCATCTATATCATAGTAAACATTATGGATATGTGATATCTGTTAATGATTATGTATGATATGAGATTTCTTCTATTCATCTAAGAAACCTTTGAAATGTTCAAAGATTTCACATTTTTGGTTTATAATCAAAGTTTGAAGGAAGATGAGATGAATTTGATCTTACCAAGGTAGCTTGCACCTATTAGATGAATTCATGGAATACCTAGTGGAGATGTGAATATCATTCCTATCTCAATCCTCCTAATGAACCTTAACTCAATAGAGTTGTAGGGAGATACAATTGATCATGTGTGACATGATTTAATCAATGATTAATCCTAGCATAATTATCTCTTAGTTTCCAAGGTATATATGTAGTAGAGACTATATTATACACTTAATAAGGTCCCAAGCTGGTGAGCTGGAATCTAGCACCAGAGAGTGCTACTTCATTAGGAAAATAAAGGATGGTATTAGATACCTACTTTATGACCTTGAAAGATCTCATCTTTGAGAATACGATTCTTATAGGATGACTCTCTTGAGAATCAAGATGAAAATGAAGTAAAGAAACTCATTTAATCTTGAAAAGATAATGAGGCTCCTGAAATCGGAAACTAAAATAGATAATTAAAGATGAAACATTAATACCTCTTCAAATAAGTTTGAGGATGGATTCCATGTGTCAGTTAAATCTGAAATGATCGGACTTCATGTGATGAAGCTCCTGAGGATCATGACATGGAAAGATGGATGTTAGCAATAAAAGTCTAATGTAGACTTCATATACAAGTGTTGTATATAGATCCTCGAGGATCCACCTATATGGGTCAGACCCATTAAGGTGTAAATGGATCTTCAAGAGAAAGAGGGAACCTGATGAGAAGGTATAGAACTTCAAAGCACGGTTCGTAGCCATGAGCTACACACCGAAGAGAAGGCATCGCTTGCGATAAGACTTGCTCTCCAGTGACCTTGCTTTAACCCATCAGAATATTGCTAACTATAGCTACACAACTTATCTATGACATCTTCATGGTGTGAGTCAATATTGCATTCCTCTATGAATACCTCTTTGAGGATATTCATATGAAGAAGCCCCAGGGCTTCATAGTTGAGGAAAGCAAGGTGTGCTAGATGAAGAACTCCATCTTTGGACTTTGAGAGATCGTATTACTCATATGCCCTTATATGCACACCAGCGCGCCGGTGTATAGACCTTGATTAGGTCATCAACCTATTGGTCTGCCAAATGTACATACTTAGACATATAGTAACACATCTGTCTCCGGTCAGAGTATGTGTGCCTATATCATGACAGCATATGATATAGGACCTTGGTTATCTCGATCTCGTTAAGTCAACTCTTTGACATAACTAATCAGACACCTCCGAATCTCTATTCCTATGCAGAGGACTTGCATCAAGAGGTCGGTCAGATATCAACCTAAATGAGATAGGATTGCCATCTCCTACTCAGGCTGGAGATCATCTCTTAATAACCATTTGATGGTGCTTGATGAGTCCTCAATCTAACTCATTAGATATTCATCTAAGCACCAGCCTCTATGGTTCAATAATTGAATCAACAGTTGTATGATCATTAAGATGGCCATGGTACATAACCCTAATTGTACTAAGGGACCTATTATGCAAGTTATGTACTCTTTATTTCAGACTAAGGAGTGAATTGCAATATCATTTATTGCATAATGGCTCGCCGTGGGCTTGTATGTCCAACAATCTCCCACTAGCCCAAAGAGCCATTAATGGGCTAATCATTTAAACCCACACTCATGTGACAATCATAAGCTATTTAGAAAATAGCTAGGTAAGCTGATCAGTTACTCTGTTCCCAAGAGACTACGCCAAGTCCTTTTACGGCACTTGCATATCTCCTAGTAACAGTGCTCGCATCCAATGCGAATGTTGCATCTCATGCAACTGATGCTCAATTTTGTTGGTTATAGTGTCCTTGACACTACATCTTATTAATTATCATAACCGGTATTCCCATAATCCTTATTAGAATACCTTCATTCCTGGAGATCTCTATCTCCTAAGGTATCTACAGTTAAGACCCTTACAGATCACTATCTACAAGGTTTTAAACCTTTGAAGATAAGACTTTGAGATCACTATCTCTAAGTTTCATCATCTTTGAAGATATTGTTATTACTTCAACTAAGTGTTTTATTTCCATAGTAGGATTAATAATAGTTTACTACTCCCACTGCATGGTAGACATCTGGTTTTTGTACACATCTAGCATATACCCAGCTTCTCATAACTGATGCACAAGTGCAAGCAGTTCTAGCATTCACTTCCTCAACTCTTTGAGGTGCTATTCCTTTAGACAGGTCACTACCACATCTTAAGGGAAGGAAGCCTTTCTTGGAATTTTTTCAGAAAACGGAATAAGTCCAAGGTGTACTACTAATGTGACGGTCCCAATATCCTCCTCTTTGTTTCTGAACGACTTTAGAACTAAGATCTAAGAGGTATCCTTGAGATCATATCTCAAAGTATGGAACAACCAAATTTTAAAACACTTATTATTTATTCTTATATCATTCTAAATGATTAGAATAATATCTACATTTAGCACGATGAACACAATGGCACTCCCACAAAGCTTCACATGGTTCATCAAGATTTTGTCTGAAATCACAACATTTATAATTTCATCAAATCTTATGTTCCAACTACAAGGATCATATAGGTTCACTACTGAACCGGAAGATATGAGCTCACTCATGAGATATTGGGAAGAATCAAATTCCGTGCGCACGGTCGTCTCGCTTTGGAAGCTTGACTGAATTTGTTGGTTTGATATATACTTTTGGAAAGTATATGATCAAGACCTAGGTATGATATATGCTTTTGGAAAGTATATGATCAATACCGACTCGCAATGATCGAATGAGAATCTTACTGATAAAACCATGAAGTAGACAGTATAAAGTTGATCCAATACTTCGGGTTTAATCTGAGTCTTCCAGTATGCAGGATGTACAGGTATTAGGAATACCTGAGGGTGATGTGATCATAAACGATTGTATAACCATGACGCTTCCATTCCTAGGGAGTGATGAAACGGGTCTGGATTTTAGTGACTCCTCTCAGTAGAGAAGTAATCTTATCTTAGTCCAATTATTGGACATTGATCTGAATATGATTCAGATGCAATGAGAAGATTAGATTTGCGGTCTTGATTTAATCAAGCATCTGTGGGAGGCCCGCGATCTGGATTTGAGATATGATCTCAATATCCATGTCACTATACGTGGAACAATACAATCGCCATGTCCTTATCTCCAAGTATCTGCGGAGAAAGCGCATTATCCTTGAAGGAGTTCATGGATAATTCTATTGTTGATTTATGTATCCGAGCATTGAGGAAATGGATAATTAAATGTGATTTAATTATCATGATTAATATGAATTCGATTCATATTATAAAGATAGTTGTCTTAGATAATTATATATGATTTGATTATCAAAGATGTAAATAATGTGAATATGATTCATGTTATTTGAGAACAAGAGAATAGAGATCCAAGATGATTAAATTTGATTTAATTATCATGGATATGAATAATGTGGATAGCAATATCCATATTAGTCATATATATTATAAATGTGATTTATAATATATAAGAGAGAGTTATTTGTAATTTACATTTTTAATTAAATGTTAATGTGAATTGGATTCGCATTTGACATTGAATTGAAAATGTAATTTACAATTTGTTTTGGTTTGTGAATATGATTCACATATTTTTCAATGGCAAGATTGCAATGTCTACAAAATAATTGTGAATTATTTTTGTAGAATAATTTGCAACATAAGTTGTTGCAAATAATGGAGATTACATAAAAGATGAAATAGCCACCTTCCTAATGGAGGAGGGTGGACGGCCACCACTCCCATTAGGAAAGGGAGGCCGTCCCCCCTCTCCACATGGAAGGAGGCTTTCTCTCTTTCCATTATCTCCATGTATTGATGATTTAATTTTGTGATTAAATTGTGTTGATTTATCAACATATATTTAATTCAAATTAAATTAATTGTTGTTGGTTTTACCAACACAAATCTTAGCCATTAAAAGAAACACAATTAATGAGAGCCATTGGATTTGTGTTGTCCCATGGATTGAGATTCATGGATCCCAAAACCCTATAAAAGGAGAGGCACCCCATTGCTCTTCTTTACACAAAATGCTTGAGAAGCATCTCTCTCTCTTTCTCTCTAGATGTCAGCCCTCTCTATCCCTCTCATGGTCGTCTACCATGGATACCATGGAAAGGTTCTCCGTCGCCGCAGCATCGTCGTTATGCTGCCCGATCGTCTGCTCGTGGATCTCCGTCTCCTTCGATGCGCCTCGCTCGTGAAGAAGACGACGAATCTCGTGTGTCGAGATAAGGAGATCCGCCGCTTGGATCATCAACATGGATTGCGAGAAGCACGCGGTTCATCCCCGCGCTCGCAAGCGTCTCCTCCGTCGGATCGGACTTGAGACAGGAGGTCTCTTCATTTAGAGACTCGATCGCAACCACGCTTCAAGAGGTAATCCTACTACTTGTTTGTGGTTTAGACGAAACGATTCGAGAAGTCTTCTTGGACCATGTGGTTTCGTCGTATAATTTTTTTTAAATTCCGCTGCATCGAGCAACTAGTCCGACTAGTCGCTCCTTGTCGTATTCGATACGACACACACGCTTCCGTGATGCGCTTGAGGATCAAACCATATCCTTCAAATGGTATCAGAGCCTTAGGTCGACGGTTTCGAATATGATTCGCTAACCAAGGACGACTTGGGTTCGTTATGGTCGCGAAAGTTTTTATCGCATTTGATTTCACAGATCTGTTTAGTAAATAATTTCGGCCATGTTTAAAATGTTTAAGCACGAATTATTTACTTGGATTTTGTTCCCCATTAAATAAGGAAACCATAGGATCTGAGTTTGCGTAAATCGGATTTCGTTTGCTCTAGATATGGTTGTTTTAATGAACATGTATTCACTGTTACGGGAACTGCGAATCTTAATGTAATTAAGGAGTTAATTACTATTTAGAGACACCTTGAAATGCGTGCAAATCACATAGGTTCTGTTGTAAATCAAGTTAGCAAACTATGGAAACTTACTTTGCTTAATTTGGATTTAAATTGATTGAGATATGCTAGTTTTAGTAAGTAGGGGTCACTGCTGAAATTACTTTCCTAATTAAGAACCATGTGATTGTCAATTAATGAAATTAATTGTTAATTTCATGAAATAATTATGGAAAATATTTGAGAAATATTGGAATATGATTATTTCTTTAATTGACTTGACCTCAACCAATTAATTGATTAGATTTGATCTAGATCATAATTGGAAACACAATAATCAAACTCCTTGCTTGAATAGGATTAGGAATTTTTCTAGCAAATTTCCTTATAATTAAAATTGTTTTGATTACTATATGGTATAATTTCGGTTGAAGAACTGATGATCATCTCAAGTACAAATTAATCAATTTGGCATTATCCTTTCCCGAGGCGGATATGGTGTCTAGTCGGGGATCGCTAGGGTAGCGGGTTGCAACGTATGCGGTCCGTCCCACTCCCGCCGGTACTGGCCATGACAGCGGGTAGGGCTGGGATAATGTCTGAGGGATTAAGATGTATTTTTCTAATTATTAAAATACGAATTAATACGTACTTTGAGAATAATACCATATATATTCAAGTAAGACAATCAAGTTTGATTGATTGAATTGGAGTGATAATTAATTTAATATGATTAAGTTAATTATGTCCAATAAAAATACTCTAATATGATTAGAGTTGCTAATTCCCTTGGAAGAATTAATTATATTAATGTGATTCATAGAAATTAATTTAATTTGAATAAGATATGGAGGATCACATAAGTGACGTCCATGGTCTCCCGTCAAGGCGAAGGGTTTCGTCGCCAGATATTATATGTGGGAGACGCCTGTCCGAAGTGACAACTCCTGTATATGATCCATTTGGATCGGGCTCGTCGCTTCTCGAAAGAGTAAGGACGTATGCGTAGTGACCCCAATATCGGGTCCTCATATTATTGAGGCGATATTGGATTGCGCATAGCGAGTTGTGTTCCTGTTGACGGTTGGTTCAATTAATGACGGGTCAACATTACCTTAGGGGTGGTGGGCCCGGGTATTAAAGACCGAATTGGGAGATGCAAGTTGGACTTGCAAGGCAGAATATGTTCCCGCTTCTTTTTATCCGAGTTGTAGGTTCTCATATTATTGGGATGCAACAAAGATAAGGAAGGAGATCCCAGATCTTGCTTGAGATATAATGGTAAGTATATCTCTTACATTGAAAGTGATTAAGGGAATGAACTTTCATTGTTGACATGGCATGACAACTTTGATATAAAATTCCTAATTCAAAGTAAAACATGTATATATATATAAATATATACCTTTATACAAATTACTTATTTCAGATAATCCTTCATTAAACCCACTCAATGTTATACTCGATAATAACCAGTAAAATATCATGGATTGGACTCATGATCCAGATATTGTACTTGCAGTTGGACACATAATGTATGTGGTTGCAATGTGCAAGTTTCCTCATAATAATGAGGAATGATGATTAATAAGACAATAGGACTAAAACCCTAGGGTTTGTATATGTCTATAAGTCTTGATCGTATCGAATGTACTTTTAAAGTGACATGTCGATAATAATCGTAATTATCAAATAATCCTTATAAAATTCGAAGAAGATGTTCTGGCATACATATGCGCTCTTGACATTTAATCACGAATGGCATGGTTCTCCGCATCATGTAGAATGGTAGCTCTATTAGAGATAATGTATTCAAATTGTTTGAGTACCTACCTGAACCTATGCTTTAAGAGTTCAGATGGATGTAGATGATGAGTGTCATCATTCTACTATCTATACTCTAGTCATTCATGAAGCTTCATAATATTCATATTGTATGAATTGGGTGAAGCTTGTATAAATGTTGAAATGCTCTTATATTGAAATTTTTATTTTAACATAAGAGATCCTTGGTCTTGAGCAATGGTTGCTTATAGACAAAGGGAGCACAGTGGAAGCATGGGTTGGACCCACGTAAGAGGTATAGTCAAAGAGCTGACTGTACTTCTGCGACTTCCATATGACATCCAAAGAGTTGGATGAATGCCAATACTGCAATAAGTTGATGTGTTGATATTATGACTATCAAATCTATCTAGAATCTTTAGAGAAGGAATCGGATAACACATCAGAATAACCTACATATAATCATTGAAATTGACTTACTTATTTGATAAGGTAAAGTCTAATAATTGTATCTCAATCTTCTAATGACACTTGCAATGAGTTGCATATCTATTAGTATACTAGAAATTTGATTTTAAGGTTTAAGTGTTGGAAATTATGCAATTGTTGCAACAATTTCCACCGGATGAATATACTTCATATTTTCAGTGGGAGCCCTTAGTCTTAGAATATGTCTCTATGACCTAGATATTAGAATACACTCATTGTTTATTTCTAATTGTTGGATTTTAACATGAATTCTGTATTAAATCTATCATAAAGAGTTATGATGGAGATATTTCATATAGTAATCTAAAATCTAGTGGACTCTACTAAATTAGAAAATTAATGAACGGTTCATTAAGATTTCTAATACTGAAAATTAAACCTTTAAAGATCAATAGGATGATAAAGATCATTTGACAATGATCTGGCATCAAGTTTTGGGCATATGTCTGTTGATGAGATCAATGGACTAGTAAGACATGAAACTTTAGATTGTCTAAAGATTCAAATCTCACATACTTATGAATATTGTATTCAAAGTAAAAATGTCCAATACACCCTTCCTTGGGAAAGGTGTAAGACATTAAGGTATTCAAGATCTCATACATATTGATGTATGTAGATCATCTATATCATAGTAAACATTATGGATATGTGATATCTGTTAATGATTATGTATGATATGAGATTTCTTCTATTCATCTAAGAAACCTTTGAAATGTTCAAAGATTTCACATTTTTGGTTTATAATCAAAGTTTGAAGGAAGGTGAGATGAATTTGATCTTACCAAGGTAGCTTGCACCTATTAGATGAATTCATGGAATACCTAGTGGAGATGTGAATATCATTCCTATCTCAATCCTCCTAATGAACCTTAACTCAATATAGTTGTAGGGAGATACAATTGATCATGTGTGACATGATTTAATCAATGATTAATCCTAGCATAATTATCTCTTAGTTTCCAAGGTATATATGTAGTAGAGACTATATTATACACTTAATAAGGTCCCAAGCTGGTGAGCTGGAATCTAGCACCAGAGAGTGCTACTTCATTAGGAAAATAAAGGATGGTATTAGATACCTACTTTATGACCTTGAAAGATCTCATCTTTGAGAATATGATTCTTATAGGATGACTCTCTTGAGAATCAAGATGAAAATGAAGTAAAGAAACTCGTTTAATCTTGAAAAGATAATGAGGCTCCTGAAATCGAAAACTAAAATAGATAATTAAAGATGAAACATTAATACCTCTTCAAATAAGTTTGAGGATGGATTCCATGTGTCAATTAAATCTGAAAATGATCGGACTTCATGTGATGAAGCTCCTGAGGATCATGACATGGAAAGATGGATGTTAGCAATAAAAGTCTAATGTAGACTTAATATACAAGTGTTGTATATAGATCCTCGAGGATCCACCTATATGGGTCAGACCCATTAAGGTGTAAATGGATCTTCAAGAGAAAGAGGGAACCTGATGAGAAGGTATAGAACTTCAAAGCACGGTTCGTAGCCATGAGCTACACACCGAAGAGAAGGCATCGCTTGCGATAAGACTTGCTCTCCAGTGACCTTGCTTTAACCCATCAGAATATTGCTAACTATAGCTACACAACTTGTCTATGACATCTTCATGGTGTGAGTCAATATTGCATTCCTCTATGAATACCTCTCTGAGGATATTCATATGAAGAAGCCCCAGGGCTTCATAGTTGAGGAAAGCAAGGTGTGCTAGATGAAGAACTCCATCTTTGGACTCCAATAAGTTTCTTGTAGTTGGAACATAAGATTTGATGAAATTATAAATGTTGTGATTTCAGACAAAATCTTGATGAACCATGTGAAGCTTTGTGGGAGTTCCATTGTGTTCATCGTGCTAAATGTAGATATTATTCTAATCATTTAGAATGATATAAGAATAAATAATAAGAGTTTTAAAATTTGGTTGTTCCATACTTTGAGATATGATCTCAGGGATACCTTTTAGATCTTAGTTCTGAAGTCGTTCAGAAACAAAGAGGAGGATATTTGGACCGTCACATTAGTAGTACACCTTGAACTTATTCCATTTTCTGGAAAAATTCCAAGAAAGGCTTCCTTCCCTTAAGATGTGGTAGTGACCTGTCTAAAGGAATAGCACCTCAAAGAGTTGAGGAAGTGAATGCTAGAACTGCTTGCACTTGTGCATCAGTTATGAGAAGCTGGGTATATGCTAGATGTGTACAAAAACCAGATGTCTACCATGCAGTGGGAGTAGTAAACTATTACTAATCCTACTATGGAAATAAAACACTTAGTTGCAGTAATAACAATATCTTCAAAGATGATGAAACTTAGAGATAGTGATCTCAAAGTCTTATCTTCAAAGGTTTAAGACCTTGTAGATAGTGATCTATAAGGGTCTTAACTGTAGATACCTTAGGAGATAGAGATCTCCAGGAATGAAGGTATTCTAATAAGGATTATGGGAATACCGGTTATGATAATTAATAAAATGTAGTGTCAAGGACACTATAACCAACAAAATTGAGTATCGGTTGCATGAGATGCAACATTCGTATTGGATGCGAGCACTGTTACTAGGAGATATGCAAGTGCCGTAAAAGGACTTGGCATAGTCTCTTGGGAACAGAGTGACTGATCAGCTTACCTAGCTATTTTCTAAACAACTTATGATTGTCACATGAGTGTGGGTTTAAATGATTAGCCCATTAATGGCTCTTTGGGCTAGTGGGAGATTGTTGGACATGCAAGCTCACGGCAACCATTATGCAATAAATGATATTGCAATTCACTCCTTAGTCTGAAATAAAGAGTACATAATTTGCATAATAGGTCCCTTAGTACAATTAGGGTTATTTACCATGGCCATCTTAATGATCATACAGCTGTTGATTCAATTATTTAACCATATAGGCTGGTGCTTAGATGAATATCTAATGAGTTAGATTGAGGACTCATCAAGCACCATCAAATGATTATTAAGAGATGATCTCCAGCCTGAGTAGGAGATGGCAATCCTATCTCATTTAGGTTGATATCTGACCGACCTCTTGATCCATGTCCTCTGCATAGGAATAGAGATTCGGAGGTGTCAGATTAGTTATGTCAAAGAGTTGACTTGACGAGATCGAGATAACCAAGGTCCTATATCATATGCTGTCATGATATAGGCACACATCCTCTGACCGGAGACGGATGTGTTACTATATGTCTAAGTATGTACATTTGGCAGACCAATAGGTTGATGACCTAATCAAGGTCTATACACCGGCACGCTGGTGTGCATATAAGGGCATATAAGTAATACGACCTCTCAAAGGGATCATACAGGTTCACTACTGAACCGGAAGACATGATCTCACTCATGAGATATTGGGAAGAATCAAATTCCGTGCGCACGGTCGTCTCGCTTTGGAAGCTTGACTGAATTTGTTGGTTTGATATATACTTTTGGAAAGTATATGATCAAGACCTAGGTATGATATATGCTTTTGGAAAGTATATGATCAATACCGACTCGCAATGATCGAATGAGAATCTTACTGATAAAACCATGAAGTAGACAGTATAAAGTTGATCCAATACTTCGGGTTTAATCTGAGTCTTCCAGTATGCAGGATGTACAGGTATTAGGAATACCTGAGGGTGATGTGATCATAAACGATTGTATAACCATGACGCTTCCATTCCTAGGGAGTGATGAAACGGGTCTGGATTTTAGTGACTCCTCTCAGTAGAGAAGTAATCTTATCTTAGTCCAATTATTGGACATTGATCTGAATATGATTCAGATGCAATGAGAAGATTAGATTTGCGGTCTTGATTTAATCAAGCATCTGTGGGAGGCCCGCGATCTGGATTTGAGATATGATCTCAATATCCATGTCACTATACGTGGAACAATACAATCGCCCTGTCCTTATCTCCAAGTATCTGCGGAGAAAGCGCATTATCCTTTAAGGAGGTAATGGATAATTCTATTGTTGATTTATGTATCCGAGCATTGAGGAAATGGATAATTAAATGTGATTTAATTATCATGATTAATATGAATTCGATTCATATTATAAAGATAGTTGTCTTAGATAATTATATATGATTTGATTATCAAAGATGTAAATAATGTGAATATGATTCATGTTATTTGAGAACAAGAGAATAGAGATCGAAGATGATTAAATTTGATTTAATTATCATGGATATGAATAATGTGGATAGCAATATTCATATTAGTCATATATATTATAAATGTGATTTATAATATATAAGAGAGAGTTATTTGTAATTTACATTTGTTAATTAAATGTTAATGTGAATTGGATTCGCATTTGACATTGAATTGAAAATGTAATTTACAATTTGTTTTGGGTTGTGAATATGATTCACATATTTTTCAATGGCAAGATTGCAATGTCTACAAAATAATTGTGAATTATTTTTGTAGAATAATTTGCAACATAAGTTGTTGCAAATAATGGAGATTAAATAAAAGATGAAATAGCCACCTTCCTAATGGAGGAGGGTGGACGGCCACCACTCCCATTAGGAAAGGGAGGCCGTCCCCCCTCTCCACATGGAAGGAGGCTTTCTCTCTTTCAATTATCTCCATGTATTGATGATTTAATTTTGTGATTAAATTGTGTTGATTTATCAACATATATTTAATTCAAATTAAATTAATTGTTGTTGGTTTTACCAACACAAATCTTAGCCATTAAAAGAAACACAATCAATGAGAGCCATTGGATTTGTGTTATACCATGGATTGAGATCCATGGATCCCAAAATCCTATAAAAGGAGAGGCACCCCATTGCTCTTCTTTACACAAAATGCTTGAGAAGCATCTCTCTCTCTTTCTCTCTAGACGTCATCCCTCTCTATCCCTCTCATGGCCGTCTACCATGGATACCATGGAAAGGTTCTCCGTCGCCGCAGCATCGTCGTTATGCTGCCCGATCGTCTGCTCGTGGATCTCCGTCTCCTTCGGTGCACCTCGCTCGTGAAGAAGACGACGAATCTCGTGTGTCAAGATCAGAAGATCCGCCGCTTGGATCATCAACATGGATTGCGAGAAGCACGCGGTTCATCCCCGCGCTCGCAAGCGTCTCCTCCGTCGGATCGGACTTGAGACAGGAGGTCTCTTCATTTAGAGACTCGATCGCAACCACGCTTCAAGAGGTAATCCTACTACTTGTTTGTGGTTTATACGAAACGATTCGAGAAGTGTTCTTGGATCATGTGGTTTCGTCGTATAAATTTTTTTTTAAATTCCGCTGCATCGAGCAACTAGTCCGACTAGTCGCTCCTTGTCGTATTCGATACGACACACACTCTTCCATGATGCGCTTGAGGATCAAACCATATCCTTCAAGTGGTATCAGAGCCTTAGGTCGACGGTTTCGAATATGATTCGCTAACCAAGGACGACTTGGGTTCGTTATGGTCGCGAAAGTTTTTATCGCATTTGATTTCGCATATCTGTTTAGTAAATAATTTCGGCCATGTTTAAAATGTTTAAGCATGAATTATTTACTTGGATTTTGTTCCCAATTAAATAAGGAAACCATAGGATCTGAGTTTGCGTAAATCGGATTTCGTTTGCTCTAGATATGGTTGTTTTAATGAACATGGATTCACTGTTACGGGAACTGCGAATCTTAATGTAATTAAGGAGTTAATTACTATTTAGAGACGCCTCGAAATGCGTGCAAATCACATAGGTTCTGTTGTAAATCAAGTTAGCAAATTATGGAAACTTACTTTGCTTAATTTTGATTTAAATTGATTGAGATATGCTAATTTTAGTAAGTAGGGGTCACTGCTGAAATTACTTTCCTAATCAAGAACCATGTGATTGTCAATTAATGAAATTAATTGTTAATTTCATGAAATAATTATGGAAAATATTTGAGAAATATTGGAATATGATTATTTCCTTAATTGACTTGACCTCAACCAATTAATTGATTAGATTTGATCTAGATCATAATTGGAAACACAATCATCAAACTCCTTGCTTGAATAGGATTGGGAATTTGTCTAGCAAATTTCCTTATAATTAAAATTGTTTTGATTACTATATGGTATAATTTCGGTTGAAGAACTGATGATCATCTCAAGTACAAATTAATCAATTTGGCATTATCCTTTCCCGAGGCGGATATGGTGTCTAGTCGGGGATCGCTAGGGTAGCGGGTTGCAACGTATGCGGTCCGTCACACTCCCGCCGGTACTGGCCATGACAGCGGGTAGGGCCGGGATAATGTCCGAGGGATTAAGATGTATTTTTCTAATTATTAAAATACGAATTAATACGTACTTTGAGAATAATACCATATATATTCAAGTAAGACAATCAAGTTTGATTGATGGAATTGGATTGATAATTAATTTAATATGATTAAGTTAATTGTGTCCAATAAAAATACTCTAATATGATTAGAGTTGATAATTCCCTTGGAAGAATTAATTATATGAATGTGATTCATAGAAATTAATTTAATTTGAATAAGATATGGAGGATCACATAAGTGACGTCCATGGTCTCCCGTCAAGGCGAAGGGTTTCGTCGCCAGATATTATATGTGGGAGACGCCTGTCCGAAGTGACAACTCCTGCATATGATCCATTTGGATCGGGCTCGTCGCTTCTCGAAAGAGTAAGGACGTATGCGTAGTGACCCCAATATCGGGTCCTCATATTATTGAGGCGATATTGGATTACGCATAGCGAGTTGTATTCCTGTTGACGGTTGGTTAAATTAATGACGGGTCAACATCACCATAGGGATGGTGGACCCGGGTATTAAAACCCGAATTGGGAGATGCAAGTTGGACTTGCAAGGCGGAATATGTTCCCGCTTCTTTTTATCCGAGTTGTAGGTTCTCATATTATTGGGATGCAACAAAGATAGGGAAGGAGATCCCAGATCTTGCTTGAGATATAATGGTAAGTATATCTCTTACATTGAAAGTGATTAAGGGAATGAACTTTCATTGTTGACATGGCAAGACAACTTTGATATAAAATTCCTAATTCAAAGTAAAACATGTATATATATAAATATGTACCTTTATACAAATTACTTATTTCAGATAATCCTTCATTAAACCCACTCAATGTTATACTCGATAATAACCAGTAAAATATCATGGATTGGACTCATGATCCAGATATTGTACTTGCAGTTGGACACATAATGTATGTGGTTGCAATGTGCAAGTTTCCTCATAATAACGAGGAATGATGATTAATAAGACAATAGGACTAAAACCCTAGGGTTTGTATGTGTCTATAAGTCTTGATCGTATCGAATGTACTTTTAAAGTGACATGTCGATAATGATCGTAATTATCAAATAATCCTTATAAAATTCGAAGAAGATGTTCTGGCATACATATGCGCTCTTGACATTTAATCATGAATGGCATGGTTTTCTGCATCATGTAGAATGGTAGCTCTATTAGAGATAATGTATTCAAATTGTTTGAGTACCTACCTGAACCTATGCTTTAAGAGTTCAGATGGATGTAGATGATGAGTGTCATCATTCTACTATCTATACTCTAGTCATTCATGAAGCTTCATAATATTCATATTGTATAAATTGGGTGAAGCTTGTATAAATGTTGAAATGCTCTTATATTGAAATTTTTATTTTAACATAAGAGATCCTTCGTCTTGAGCAATGGTTGCTTATAGACAAAGGGAGCGTAGTGGAAGCATGGGTTGGACCCACGTAAGAGGTATAGTCAAAGAGTTGACTGTACTTCTGTGACTACCATATGACATCCAAAGAGTTGGATGAATGCCAATACTGCAATAAGTTGATGTGTTGATATTATGACTATTAAATCTATCTAGAATCTTTAGAGAAGGAATCGGATAACACATCAGAATAACCTACATATAATCATTGAAATTGACTTACTTATTTGATAAGGTAAAGTCTAATAATTGTTTCTCAATCTTCTAATGACACTTGCAATGAGTTGCATATCTATTAGTATACTAGAAATTTGATTTTAAGGTTTAAGTTTTGGAATTGATGCAATTGTTGCAACAATTTCCACCGGATGAATATACTTCATATTTTCAGTGGGAGCCCTTAGTCTTAGATAATGTCTCTATGACCTAGATATTAGAATACACTCATTGTTTATTTCTAATTGTTGGATTTAAACATGAATTCTGTATTAAATCTATCATAAAGAGTTATGATGAAGATATTTCATATAGTAATCTAAAATCTAGTGGACTCTACTAAATTAGAAAATTAATGAACGGTTCATTAAGATTTCTAATACCGAAAATTAAACCTTTAAACATCAATAGGATGATAAAGATCATTTGACAATGATCTGGCATCAAGTTTTGGGCATATGTCTGTTGATGAGATCAATGGACTAGTAAGACATGAAACTTTAGATTGTCTAAAGATTCAAATCTCACATACTTATGAATATTGTATTCAAAGTAAAAATGTCCAATACACCCTTCCTTGGGAAAGGTGTAAGACATTAAGGTATTCAAGATCTCATACATATTGATGTATGTAGATCATCTATATCATGGTAACATTATGGATATATGATATCTGTTAATGATTATGTATGATATGAGATTTCTTCTATTCACCTAAGAAACCTTTGAAATGTTCAAAGATTTCACATTTTTGGTTTATAATCAAAGTTTGAAGGAAGATGAGATGAATTCGATCTTACCAAGGTAGCTTGCACCTATTAGATGAATTCATGGAATACCTAGTGGAGATGTGAATATCATTCCTATCTCAATCCTCCTAATGAACCTTAACACAATAGAGTTGTAGGGAGATACAATTGATCATGTGTGACATGATTTAATCAATGATTAATCCTAGCATAATTATCTCTTAGTTTCCAAGGTATATATGTAGTAGAGACTATATTATACACTTAATAGGGTCCCAAGCTGGTGAGCTGGAATCTAGCACCAGAGAGTGCTACTTCATTAGGAAAATAAAGGATGGTATTAGATACCTACTTTATGACCTTGAAAGATCTCATCTTTGAGAATATGATTCTTATAGGACGACTCTCTTGAGAATCAAGATGAAAATGAAGTAAAGGAACTCATTTAATCTTGAAAAGATAATGAGGCTCCTGAAATCGGAAACTAAAATAGATAATTAAAGATGAAACATTAATACCTCTTCAAATAAGTTTGAGGATGGATTCCATGTGTCAGTTAAATCTGAAAATGATCGGACTTCATGTTATGAAGCTCCTGAGGATCATGACATGGAAAGATGGATGTTAGCAATAAAAGTCTAGTGTAGACTTCATATACAAGTGTTGTATATAGATCCTCGAGGATCCACCTATATGGGTCAGACCCATTAAGGTGTAAATGGATCTTCAAGAAAAAGAGGGAACCTGATGAGAAGGTATAGAACTTCAAAGCACGGTTCGTAGCCATGAGCTACACACCGAAGAGAAGGCATCGCTTGCAATAAGACTTGCTCTCCAGTGACCTTGCTTTAACCCATCAGAATATTAGTAACTATAGCTACACAACTTGTCTATGACATCTTCATCGTGTGAGTCAATATTGCATTCCTCTATGAATACCTCTCTGAGGATATTCATATGAAGAAGCCCCAGGGCTTCATAGTTGAGGAAAGCAAGGTGTGCTAGATGAAGAACTCCATCTTTGGACTCCAATAAGTTTCTTGTAGTTGGAACATAAGATTTGATGAAATTATAAATGTTGTGATTTCAGACAAAATCTTGATGAACCATGTGAAGCTTTGTGGGAGTGACATTGTGTTCATCGTGCTAAATGTAGATATTATTCTAATCATTTAGAATGATATAAGAATAAATAATAAGTGTTTTAAAATTTGGTTGTTCCATACTTTGAGATATGATCTCAAGGATACCTCTTAGATCTTAGTTCTGAAGTCGTTCAGAAACAAAGAGGAGGATATTGGGACCGTCACATCAGTAGTACACCTTGGACTTATTCCATTTTCTGAAAAAAATCTAAGAAAGGCTTCCTTCCCTTAAGATGTGGTAGTGACCTGTCTAAAGGAATAGCACCTCAAAGAGTTGAGGAAGTGAATGCTAGAACTGCTTGCACTTGTGCATCAGTTATGAGAAGCTGGGTATATGCTAGATGTGTACAAAAACCAGATGTATACCATGCAGTGGGAGTAGTAAACTATTACTAATCCTACTATGGAAATAGAACACTTAGTTGCAGTAATAACAATATCTTCAAAGATGATGAAACTTATAGATAGTGATCTCAAAGTCTTATCTTCAAAGGTTTAAGACCTTATAGATAGTGATCTATAAGGGTCTTAACTGTAGATACCTTAGGAGATAGAGATCTCCAGGAATGAAGGTATTCTAATAAGGATTATGGGAATACTGGTTATGATAATTAATAAAATGTAGTGTCAAGGACACTATAACCAACAAAATTGAGTATCGGTTGCATGAGATGCAACATTCGCATTGGATGCGAGCACTGTTACTAGGAGATATGCAAGTGCCGTAAAAGGACTTGGCGTAGTCTCTTGGGATCAGAGTGACTGATCAGCTTACCTAGCTATTTTCTAAATAGCTTATGATTGTCACATGAGTGTGGGTTTAAATGATTAGCCCATTAATGGCTCTTTGGGCTAGTGGGAGATTGTTGGACATGCAAGCCCACGGCGAGCCATTATGCAATAAATGTTATTGCAATTCACTCCTTAGTCTGAAATAAAGAGTACATAATTTGCATAATAGGTCCCTTAGTACAATTAGGGTTATGTACCATGGCCATCTTAATGATCATACAGCTGTTGATTCAATTATTGAACCATAGAGGCTGGTGCTTAGATGAATATCTAATGAGTTAGATTGAGGACTCATGAAGCACCATCAAATGATTATTAAGAGATGATCTCCAGCCTGAGTAGGAGATGGCAATCCTATCTCATTTAAGTTGATATCTAACCGACCTCTTGATGCAGATCCTCTGCATAGGAATAGAGATTCGGAGGTGTCAGATTAGTTATGTCAAAGAGTTGACTTAACGAGATCGAGATAACCAAAGTCCTATATCATATGCTGTCATGATATAGGCACACATCCTCTGACCGGAGACAGATGTGTTACTATATGTCTAAGTATGTACATTTGGCAGACCAATAGGTTGATGACCTAATCAAGATCTATACACCGGCGCGCTGGTGTCCATATAAGGGCATATGAGTAATATGATCTCTCAAAGGGATCATACAGGTTCACTACTGAACCGGAAGACATGACCTCACTCATGAGATATTGGGAAGAATCAAATTCCTTGCGCACGGTTGTCTCGTTTTGGAAGCTTGACTGAATTTGTTGGTTTGATATATACTTTTGGAAAGTATATGATCAAGACCTAGGTATGATATATGCTTTTGGAAAGTATATGATCAATACCGACTCGCAATGATCGAATGAGAATCTTACTGATAAAACCATGAAGTAGACAGTATAAAGTTGATCCAATACTTCGGGTTTAATCTGAGTCTTCCAGTATGCAGGATGTACAGGTATTAGGAATACCTGAGGGTGATGTGATCATAAACGATTGTATAACCATGACGCTTCCATTCCTAGGGAGTGATGAAATGGGTCTGGATTTTAGTGACTCCTCTCAGTAGAGAAGTAATCTTATCTTAGTCCAATTATTGGACATTGATCTGAATATGATTCAGATGAAATGAGAAGATTAGATTTGCGGTCTTGATTTAATCAAGCATCTGTGGGAGGCCCGCGATCTGGATTTGAGATATGATCTCAATATCCATGTCACTATACGTGGAACAATACAATCGCCCTGTCCTTATCTCCAAGTATCTGCGGAGAAAGCGCATTATCCTTGAAGGAGTTCATGGATAATTCTATTGTTGATTTATGTATCCGAGCATTGAGGAAATGGATAATTAAATGTGATTTAATTATCATGATTAATATGAATTCGATTCATATTATAAAGAGAGTTGTCTTAGATAATTATATATGATTTGATTATCAAAGATGTAAATAATGTGAATATGATTCGTGTTATTTGAGAACAAGAGAATAGAGATCCAAGATGATTAAATGTGATTTAATTATCATGGATATGAATAATGTGGATAGCAATATCCATATTAGTCATATATATTATAAATGTGATTTATAATATATAAGAGAGAGTTATTTGTAATTTACATTTGTTAATTAAATGTTAATGTGAATTGGATTCGCATTTGACATTGAATTGAAAATGTAATTTACAATTTGTTTTGGGTTGTGAATATGATTCACATATTTTTCAATGGCAAGATTGCAATGTCTACAAAATAATTGTGAATTATTTTTGTAGAATAATTTGCAACATAAGTTGTTGCAAATAATGGAGATTACATAAAAGATGAAATAGCCACCTTCCTAATGGAGGAGGGTGGACGGCCACCACTCCCATTAGGAAAGGGAGGTCGTCCCCCCTCTCCACATGGAAGGAGGCTTTCTCTCTTTCCATTATCTCCATGTATTGATGATTTAATTTTGTGATTAAATTGTGTTGATTTATCAACATATATTTAATTCAAATTAAATTAATTGTTGTTGGTTTTACCAACACAAATCTTAGCCATTAAAAGAAACACAATCAATGAGAGCCAATGGATTTGTGTTGTCCCATGGATTGAGATCCATGGATCCCAAAACCCTATAAAAGGAGAGGCACTCCATTGCTCTTCTTTACACAAAATGCTTGAGAAGCATCTCTCTCTCTCTCTTTCTCTCTAGACGTCAGCCCTCTCTATCCCTCTCATGGCCGTCTACCATGGATACCATGGAGAGGTTCTCCGTCGCCGCAGCATCGTCGTTATGCTGCCCGATCGTCTGCTCGTGGATCTCCGTCTCCTTCGGTGCGCCTCACTCGTGAAGAAGACGACGAATCTCGTGTGTCGAGATCAGGAGATCCGCCGCTTGGATCATCAACATGGATTGCGAGAAGCACGCGGTTCATCCCCGCGCTCGCAAGCGTCTCCTCCGTCGGATCAGACTTGAGACAGGAGGTCTCTTCATTTAGAGACTCGATCGCAACCACGCTTCAAGAGGTAATCCTACTACTTGTTTGTGGTTTAGACGAAACGATTCGAGAAGTGTTCTTGGATCATGTGGTTTCGTCGTATAATTTTTTTTTAAATTCCACTGAATCGAGCAACTAGTCCGACTAGTCGCTCCTTGTCGTATTCGATACGACACACACGCTTCCGTGATGCGCTTGAGGATCAAACCATATCCTTCAGCCATTTGATGAACGTGAAATTCGCCTTATTAAGCATGTGGAATTGTCGTAGTACATGAGGCAGATTTCGGTCAGCAAAGAGACTACACCTTTGAATATGTGGACATTATTTTACTTGGTAAGTGTACCAAGGTCGAACACAGGTACACGAGACTCTTTAATATATTTATCAAAATTTGTAGTTTAATTGTATGATTATCTTCTCAATTTTAGGCCTTCATGTAGATGCACAATAAAATGCAGGTAAAATGATGCATACATAATGGAGGAAAATGATGCATGCATTTTTTTATTTGATTTTTCAATGCAATTATAAGATGATGCATGATGTATGAATGAATGCAAGATAAATATACAATTACGGCCTACACAATGTAATGAGCAATACATAAAGGCTTAATTTTAGAGCCAACATGAGCAATGCGGGAGAATAATAACATTTAACTTAAGGAACATGAGACCTAATATAAGACATTTAATCTCAAAATTAACAATATAATTTACATACATGAATTGGTGCGTAGGCATCATCAACCCACTGCACTTCTCCTCCTACGTCTCTGCTCCTTGACCCTGTAAAAACCTCTATTCGGATCATCTCTCTATCATCATTCCTCAGCTAAAATAACATGAATAACACATATTTTAAGTTTGCTTCCAAAATTACTCCCATAATTAAAATTTTCGAGTCTTACAATGCCATCCCTTCAACTGGCTTGTGTTCTTTCTCCCCGTCATGTGGATGTACCTAAAACTTTTATACCGGTTCACATTTTTTTTGTAGATATCATCTGTGATTAATCAAAGTTAGTACAATCATAAAACAATTAACTAGAAAAAATTTTACATACTATGAATTCCTCAGTAGACCATAAATTGATTAAGTCCCTCCACTGATCCGGTATGGCACTCAGTGGAACATTCTGCACAAGCTGCTTATATAGAATCCGGGGGTTGTAATACTAAATAGAGGTAAAAATTGTCGTAAGTGTTCATTTTTTTCTTTTAAGTATATATATATAAATGTTGTTACCTCCACCTTTATGCGTCCCTTGTGTCGATGCAACACCTCAACTGCACGAGAAAGAATCTCGGCATCGACGACTGCATTGTGTTCCCGAGTAAAAACAACCTAGTCCAAGATGAATAAAATAGCTAAGTATATTAAAATAATGCAAGTAATAATTCAATTGTAGAATACCTCCAAATCAGATAGTATGACAACCTTGACAGCACGAGGAAGTTGTCGAAAGGCATGCGTCGTAATGGGGACACGTGCACGGGCAACCTGGCCAAGTTAGCTCTGAAACTCCGTGAAGTTCTCCCCCGCTGCATCTCCTCTAACAATACGAACATTTAATGTCTGTCCGGGTGTAAAATGATCTAGGAACCTACACTGAGATGGACCCCGTCGGCTTTGAGATCTGCCATTGTTGGGATCAGAAGATCCTTCCTGTGGCTGCTGAGCGGGTTCGGGAACTTCCCGAATACGTCTTGGTCTAGGAGCCATACATGCATATCAATAGAATATAAATAAAGAATAAAATACATTGAGGTTGATGATAAGAATTCATGTTATGAAATTTGAATGTAAATCAAAAAAATACCATTACCTCGCATTGCTAGTAGCAATGTCTTTGTCTACAACAGAATGGAAACAATCTTGTGAAACATTCGAGTATGCAACATCATTATCCGCTGCGTCTTCCTCTTCGTTAACATTAAAGAAGTCTCTCGGTGTTGTCCTAACATGTATAATCCGCACGCTTACAGAATTGTCAGGTACATAAAAGACATGCTCTACCTGACTGGCAAGAGCATACAGTTCATTTGCTTACAACCAACATGTTTGCTTTAAAGAGAGCTCTCCATTTTTATCTTTCTTGTAACCTACTCCAACACGACCCACATCAAACCAATGAAATAGAACACACATTGCATCTTGTGTATAACTGATTTTTAATATATCAACAATTTCACCATGGGTATCCACCAATTCCAGATGAGAGTTCGGCCTTCACTATCACTCCAGAAAGCTGTGTTGCTTTATTCTCATCAATCGGCTATTTTCGAAATCAGAACCCATTAACGATATAGGCAGAATGTGACACTATCATTGATGGACTTCATTGGATAATATCAAAGTTCATCCTCCAACGTTCTTCTTCGATAACTTTTAACAGTTCAATATTATCCTTGAACCATTTAAAAGAGTCTGATTTCTTAGTACTTGTTGAACGATACTCTTCAAAGAGACAATCAGCCTCATCTCATTGCATCAAGATATAGTAATGAATAAGGTCTCATCCATCATCTGAAATAGATTGACATATAATCTTTATATTATCTCATCCATTTTGTTGAAATATCCAAAGTTTGCTGGGATCTTTAGTTCACAACTCGCCATCATTATTTCGTTCGAGCTGATCGAATCTGATACTCTTGCCATCATCCATATATATGCCACAAAATGTAATACATTCTTCACATAAATATCCATCGCCAATGCGACCTTCGGGTGCAACTTTATTAAACACCATAATTTTTATTCTCCTTAGATATCGTTCAATTGGATACATCCATCGATACTGTACATGATCACATATTCAAATCTCACTAGCAAGGTGGACAATTAGATGTACCATTATATCAAAAAATGTAGGTGGAAAGGCCTGCTCCATCTTACATAAAGTGACAACAATATATATATCTGATCGGAACAATACTTCAGGATCTAAAGTCTTCGACCACAAGACCTTAAAAAATTATCTGAGTTCGATCAGTGGTTGCATAATATCAATGTGTACAACTCCCCTGTTGACTAACGGAAAATGAACTTACATTAATACATAACAATCATGACTTTTTAATGACGATATCTTTATTTCCGTTTGATTATACATCTTCTTATTTGTGACGAAAATCCATATAATAATATAATTGTTTTAATAAAATTGAATATCTTGTCTTTCTCATTACTGGATAATGTATAAATCGCTTCAGGATTTGTAACTCTAGAATTACTATCTAACTCGGTTGTAGCTCGAGCCAGATACCCAACTGTATCAGATCACATCTAGCTCGCAAACTGTCCTTCGCAGTACCTGAAATATTTAAGATTTCGGGAATATTTCCATCACATTATTCTCTATATGCATCACATCTAAGTTATGACAGACTTGTAAGGTATGTCGGTAGGGTAGTTTCGAAAAAATATACTTTATTTTCACCATCCACCGATAATTTCCTCCTAAATAATCGACTTAGAGAGAAGTTACCCAACTTTTCTTGTTCCTTCCACTCCATGCTACCGGATCACCAATCTAAATTTATTCGACGTCCAAACGATTGCCCGTCGAACTTGTAATTATTTTCACCTTTCAACCATCTATAATTCACAAGTAAGAAATGACGGTGACCCAAATAACAATATTTCATATTCGCAGTTAGTCATGTCGAGTGCATTTTGTCCATGCAAACTAGATACACGAGTTTACCTTTGGTAGTCCAACCTGATAAATTAATGTACATCGGAAATCATTAATTGTCCATAATAAATAAGCACACATTGTAAAGAATTCTTTCTTTATCGCATCATACGTCCGCACTCCCAGAATTCCACAAAATTTTAAGTTCATCAATCAACTGTTGCATACAAGTGTCTATTGCATTACCTGACCCTTTTGGACTGGGTATCAATAAATACATCATCATAAAAGAAGATGCCGTCGTCATCCAGGGTGAGAGATTATATGTAACAAGTATTACATGCCAAATAGAGTAGCTCATACTCATATTTCCGAATGGATTAAAACCATTGGAAGCAAGACCTAATCTTGCATTTCTTACTTTGAGAGAGAACGATGCATATCTTTCATCAAATTTCATCCACTCTTCGGTATCAGACGAATGTCGCGTAACACATGTTATATCTTTCTTGTTGATATTACTATGCCATATCATCAATTTAGTTGTTCTTTCATATGAATATAATCGCTGTAATCGGGGAATCAAAGGAAAGAATCGTAAAAGCTTCTCTGGTTTTTTCCTCTTCGAATCACGACTCGCATTCTTATATCTGTTAGCTTTGTAGTTAGGACATGTATCTAAATTTGAATTATCCTTTCAATATAAAATGCAGTCATTTGGACATGCATCAATTTTCTCATAATTTAATCCAAGTGATCGGAATCTAGACTTAGCGTCCTTTCAATCTTCTGGGAAACCTTCAGGATTATTTAATAATATCCTAATTAACTGCAACATATCTGTCATCATAACTTCTACACAGTGATTATTCACTCTTAACTTAAAACAACTTCAAAAGAAATCGTAAATGAGATATTTTAATTCATGTGCAGGTAGGATTTTATGCATCTTTTATCTTTTCATGTAAAGTATCCTGAATCGATTCGATCCTTTCATCGGAGTTATGCCCTCAAATATTGTCCAACATTTCAAACATACCACAATGATCATCTGTTTCAGACATATCTCTTTCATTATCAGCCGATGCATCAATGACTTCTGCAAACATTCCTTCACCATGATACGTCAATTTCATATAGTTAAGCCATAAACTATTTAATATCAGGTGCTTGTAAACTACATTTCGATTGTTATTCAGAGTGTTCTTGCATCCAATGCAAGGACAACAGATCTTAACTCCTTCGCATCCTGCAACATGAAAGAGTGACTCGCACCAAAATGGCCAATTTAGGAATTCTATGACACCTTTGTTACATGCCCGATAATCATTAAATCTTTTGTTCATCCAACTTTTATCCATTTCCTAAAAGTAAAGATCCAAAGAAGTAAACAAGATTAATCTCTTGTATGGATCTCTTGTACACTATCTTTTCCTATACTCTAATCATTTTAGCATTATAACTATAACATTGAAAGAAAAACAAAGCATAATCCAATACAACTAATGTATAACATTAACTAGGACTAATAACTTTTTTTCACTACAACTAAACATCATGAGCATAACTAATCATCACAAGTATAACAACTACATCAACTGTAACCTCAAAAACATTATGAGTAAAACACGAGTATAATAAGTTCAACAAAACAATATGAAAACAATAACTCTTTTCATTACAACTAAACATGACGAGCACAAATAAAAATCACGAGTATGATTAATCATCATGGATGTATTATCACTTTAAAAATAAAACATACTTAAAAAACTATATTTCAAACAAGAATGTATTAGAAATGGAAAAAGTTGGAAAGAACACACAACCGAAGAAGAGGACAGTGGGTGTCATCGACCGAGAGTCGAGGAAGGTGGCGATGGCATCGACAAAGGCTTTGAGGGGGACGACGAGTTCGTGCGACGGAGATGGATTAATTGATGGAAGAGTCGCGGGATGAGGAAGGGATTCAACCGAGAATGAGATATAAGACCACCGAGGACGGTTGTAAGTGGACCGTCCCCTATGGGTACATATAATTTTCATATGTCCCGCTAGTAAAACATAGGGGGCGGTTAGCACAACCGTCCAGTGTACGTATATATAAGGGACGATCAAAATCATCTCTTTTGAGATATATTTCACGACATCAACGGTAAATCAGAGGGGACATTCATAACCGTTCCCTTATGTCCCCGTGAAAAAAATCCAACCCGAAGGTATAATAGGAAGGGACAACTGTATAACCGTCCCTCAATATAGGATCATCAGGGACAGTCAATAAAGAACGTCCCATCCCCTGTATTTATCAAAAGGGATAATTACGCCACAACTGTCCCCTCAGATCACATAGGAGTTGTGCGCTGTCCGTCTTCATTTATCGTCCCAAAAAATCCAACAGTTTGTAGTGATGGAAGGATGTGGTCTGGGGGAGGGTGCATGGGAGATTGGTGCTGGAGGAGGAGGTATTCGACGGGGGGTTGTGGGGAGGGGAGGTTGATGCTTGAGGAGGTGTTCGGCGTCGAGGAGGAGGTGACCGGTGGGGGGGGGTGGAAGGGGAGGTGGGTGCTAGAGGAGGATGTGGTTAGCGAGGGGGAGGAGGTGGATGTTGGAGGAGGAAGGGAAGGAAGAGATTGTTGGGGGGGGGTGAGGGTGGGTGGAGGTGGATGTTGGAGGAGGAAGGAGAGGAGGATGCGGTCGACAAGGAGGAGGTGTGTGATAGTGGAGGAAGGGGAGGAGGTGGTGGTCGGAGGGGGAGGAGGGGGTGGATGTTGGAGGGAGGAGGGGACTTATTTGTAAATAATAGAACTTAAAGGGTAGAAAATATAAAATATTTGTTGGATGCCATCATAGTTAACAGAAAATTAGACGGAAGTTAACACATTGGTTATAGGTGTAGGAGTTAAGACTATTTAAGGTCCTGAGTGCAATTCATGATTACACGAAGTTATGATTGTAATTACAAATTTACTCCATTATTTGTGTAAATATCCCAAACATAAATGCGCCGAGGGGTTGAAGACCCGAATATCCTCCCCAAACTTCGAAAAAGCCCGCCTCTTCTACCCTCTTCAGATCACCGTTAGGGCTCGTTTGTCGAGCTCCACCACCACCTCTGGCAGATGACCGCCACCCTCATGGCGGATGGCGCGGCGTCTCTCCTCCCTCGGACCTTCCTCCGTGTCTTCCCCGACGGCGTAACCCCCGAGGCAGCCGCCTCAATCGACCTTCCCCAGCTGCAATCAGCGGCCCTCGAGGTTATCCCAACTCCCCCACTCTTCCTCATTTCGATTCCGGGTAGGGACTTTCTCGCGGTTCTCACAATTTGATCCAGGAGGGCTCGTCAGCTATAAGCATTTGCGACGGGTCTATTGCAAAGACGGGATTTTTATATAGCCCCGTTTTTGGGCATGATTCCAGTTCAGCGGTGTTTTTTGTTTGATTATCAGCATTTAGGACGGGAATATGTGATAACGCTTGAATCTTTACGTGAAAATCCTCCAATTTGAGCTAGCATAGTCCGCATTCAGGGTCGGGATTCGTAATAAAGATGGAAGCTCTCGATGGCCACTTCCGACAACCGACCTGGAAGTTGGTTCCTGTAGTGGGATTGGTTAGCTTTTAGCGCGCATGTGTTACAAATGCTGAAAATGGACGTGCTGGGGATCACCTTTATACAGTGCCTGAAAAACTAGTATTCATTTTTGACAAATTTGAATGCTAGCTTTGAGTTGCATACCCAAGGTCAGATATCGTGAGATGTACTACATTTCACTAAAAATCACTTAATTAGACACCTAATTAAATAAAACTAATGAAACCGTGTCCCCGACAATGATGCCATCTGATTAAACACTAAGTGGCTTTATTAATTGCATCGTATTGTAGTACCTCATATATCGTGGGGACGGACCAGAAGACGTTGCCCATCATATATCTGGGCTTGTCGCTGTTGACTGGGAGACTTTGACATATCGATTGGTTACCTCTTGTTGAGATGCTAGAGAAAAAGTTAGCAGGTTGGATGGCGGCCTTGCTGTCGAGAGGTGGAAGGCTGGTTCTGATTAAGGTCATGCTCTCTGCTATTCCTGTTTTCTTCATTTCGATCATAGTCCTTCCTGTGGGTGTTCGTATGAGGTTGGAATCATTGATGCATCGTTTTTTCTGGTCATCAACTCAGAGGGACGCGGGTCTCCCTTTGGTGGGTTGGTCGACAGTGACCACATCGATCAGAGGGGGGGGCTTGGAATGTTGCGGATTAACGATATGAACAAAGCCTTGTTGGCAAGGCGGGTTTTGAAAATCTGGGGATCGGAGAGTGATCTCCTTTCAAACCTGATTCTATCGATTTATGGTGTGTCGTCAAGTTTGGCGGCTCAGGTAGATTGTGTTTCATCGCCAACTACTTTCTGAAGATGGGTGTGTTATGTCCTGTCGGATCTGACTAGATCCCTACCCCATTGTTAGGTAACAGACATGGCTTCCGTTTATGGACGGATGGCTAGTCGGAGGAGGGAGCGATGTGTGATCTTTACCCTAGACCGTTTGCTTTGGCTTCAAACAAGAACGCTTCTGTGGCAGAAGTTTGCTCAGATGGCTCGTCGACTCCTGGTTTTGTGGCAGAGTTGTCTGATCGGAGAGTTGAGGGGTTTTTGGATCTCTTTACAAGATTGGCTTGATTGGAAGTGCCATTGAAAGGGAGGGACTCTTGGTGCTGGAGAGACGGTTCTTTCACTATCAAGAAGGCTTACAAAGTACTCTCAGCTCAGCTACCTGATATAGATTTGGAGCTCTCGCGGGACTGTGCGAAGATCTAGAGCTGAAGGTTTCCAGCTGGGGTGAAGGTGTTCTTATGGCTACTTAGGAGGGAGTAGTTCTTACCTATGGCTAGAAGGGCAATGATCTTTCCAGAAGCAGAGGGGTGGGGGAGGTGTAGAAGATGTGAGATCCAAACGGATGACATAGATCATTTATTCTTTAGTTTCCCATGATTGATAGAGATGTGGCAGAACGCGAATATCCCGGGTCTGATTTGTAGTGATAGAGGTTCTTTCTGGGAGTCGCTCAGTAGAAGGTGGTCTGGCTCTGAGGAAGGGAGAATGAAGGCTTGTGCGGTTATTTGGTCGTTGTGGTTGCTAGGAATGGTGTGGTCTTTGAGGGAGGGAGATTTTACTTTGAAAATGTACGGCCTGTCAGGGCCCTCTTTGAATCTTGGCGGATGTAATTATTTCTTTATTCTTATATATATATATTTTGGATGGACCTCTAAAGGAGATCCATCCCACCATTTTCTCAAAAAATAATCGACAATATATCATTGATATATCAGGGTATCAACAAGAGAGAGTTTCAATATTGGCATGTGTACCGATTTACAAGATGTCGATGGGTATCTCGAGAGATATCAGTGTATCATATGTATTGGTTTAAAATTGGAGGTCTTCAGTGCAACTTTTCCTCGATATAAATCGATATTGACGATACACTGGACCGATATATCTCAATATCACCTTTTTAACTTTTAGTGGTCGATTTAGTTTCCGAGAAAATCACATTTTTTGAGTCATTTATGAGATTTCTATCTATATTATCCATATATCTCGATATATCCTTGTTATATCCTTTTTTGGGTTCTGACCTCTATGATATCGATATCGATATCCCAAACCTTGATTAGCATTGATGGACTCAATCGTGCTCAGCATATTCTCAAGCATGACACGACACTGCATGTAAATGACTATCACATTATTCTATCCAACATTTTTTACATGATTGTGGTAATGCTCTTGGTTGATATACTTAATTATTTCGGTCACGGCTTATGAGATTGCTAATCAAGGAAGAAGGTTGATATGTGGATTGATGTAGAAAGTTGACTTCTCCGAGCCGTATGACATCCTTGACTGGGGTTTGAGAAAGTTCTATGAGGTTTGAAATGCATAGATAAAAAGATGCATCACCGCATCATCTCTCTATGTCTTGACAAATGATCGCGAGAAGTGTTCTTTTCCAACCTCAAGGTGAGGGGCAAGGTTGCCAGATTTTTTGAATAAAAAAGGGGAAAACACGCTTAGGTGTCCACTCCAGTTATATAGATAATAAGAGAGAAGGTTAAAGAGGGACTTACAATGTCCGGGACTCAAGAAGAGACCTGGAATGAAAGATTACATTTTCATAATAAAAACGTTGTGAGGAAAACAATGCACCATTTCTGCCTAACCAGATAGCCCAGATTGTTGCGAGGGGTTGAAGGATGTCCTCTCCAGCGTGGTGTTTTGCAAGAAACAAGGAGTCCCAGAAGTGTTCAAGGTCCTGAAGATTAAGCCAGCTTGAGTTAATACTATTCCAGATTGGGATGTTCTTTGCACGCTGGAAGAAGAGGCGATCCACAGTTTCGATATTTGTTTCACAGAATGGACATCTATTAGATATGTCCTGGAAGAGTCTTGTACATTTGTCCATCGTCATAATATGCCTTCTCCTTAGGAGCCACATGAAAAATCCAATTCTGCTTGGTAGTCGAATCTTCCAAATGAAGTTGCAGTCTTTGATTAAGGAATCCATTTGAGGTGGCGGTGGTCTGCAGATGGCACGGTACACCCTTTTCACAAAGAAAGATTTGTCCCTCCAAACCCAGTGATCTCTGCCCATGGATGTCCTGTTAGTATGTCTCAACGACTCCAGTAGATTGAGGAAGTCTTCAAGATGTTGGTCTGAGAAATTGGCTAAGAAATAAGACATCCAATTGCCATCAATCTAGCACTCCGAGATATGAGTATCCCTGTTGTTTGACAATGCAAAAAGCCGTCGGAATCTGGTGGCGGGAGATCTCATATTCCGTCCAGTTGTCTTTCCAAAACGAGAAAGTGTTTCCATGTCCAAGCACATGCTAAAAAAGCTCCTGGAAATGAGGGAGCACTAAGGTGATACCTTTCCAAAAAGCTGAGGGGTGTGTATGCGGCCATCGATAACTTTGAGGGTCCCCAATATTATAAATTCTGCGAATTAATGTGCAACAAATGTCTTCGTCTTTACCCCAAAGCTTGCCGAATCACTTTAGCAGAAGTACCTTATTCATGGCCTCCAAGTTCTTAATTCTAAGCCCACCATCCATCTTTGGCAGCATAACTGTCTCCCAATCAACCAAGTGTATCCTAGCTCCATTTCCTCCATGTTTTCACCATAGAATTTTTCGCATGATATTCTCTATAGTGTTTTATACTCAAGGGTCAATTGATGGGATTAATAGTCATAATGATCACAGAAATCCGTATATTGGTTCGATCATATCCAAGATATTTCTTTAAGAATTTATAAATATGTTCGGTCTTTATGGTCATAGGTTATTATTTGCGTAACTATGAGATTTAAAGCTACTCATGATATATGGATCTAACTCAATTCTATGTTAGACTACCCGATTCTTTTCTTCTTTGAGTTAGGGGATTATGGGCTACTCAATGTGTAAGTTATTCATATAAGCATAACCATGTTGAAGGGGATATTTCACAGCTCCTTTTTAACTTATTCATGCTTTACTACTCTTCTTGAAGTCAAAAATTAACCAACTAGCAAGAATACAAGACCTATAGTAGAATCTGCCATCAATAACTCTTCCAATAAAACTATTCTCTTGAACTCCAAAAATTATTAATCCAGCAAGAATATTAGACATGTAGTAGGACCGGCTTTAAGAGGAATTAATCTGCATATTGGTTGTCCAACAACATAAGTTGCAGAATCATGTTTTAAGGTCAATATTACTAGTTTTGTGGTATTGGATAAATTTCATAGAGCTGTCCTAACTCCATGACAACGAATCAAAACGTTAAAATCTTTCGAGCAAATAACTAGCTTTATGGCACAAAGTCAAGCCAAACTCCCGTGTCCATAAATTACTAATCATGACGATTTTTTTTGATGGTAAACGGGTGACTCCCCTTGACGGGGATCACCGCCTGAAAATTTCCATTAAAAAAGTTTTAGGTACATTACCGTGAAAGCCAGAAATTATATAGCACGTTATAATGGGACACAATATTTTCACTGTAGAATCTCTGATTCTTGAAGATCAGGTCGTTGCGTCCGAGCCAGATGACCCAGAGAACGACAAAAGGTCTTGAACAGTCATCGCTAGAGTTGCCGCCGATCCTTCGAATGGAGTTCCAGAAGACCCCCTCCCCATCGCAATTTAACCCGGGTATCATAAGCTCGGACCAGATCCACGCGGATGACGAGCACTTGAAGAACAGGTGATCAGAGTCCTCAGCTGCCTCGCCGCATCTGTCGTACTGCGTGTCAGCAAGTCGTAGGAGGCGTCCCCTCCGGGCCTCATGGCACAATCGTCCCCTTCTCAGGCACCTGAGAAAGACCTTGACCCTGGCCAGTATTTTTGCCGCCCAAACCACGCACATGTCCTGGCACAACTCACTGTCATGCTCCTCGTCCCTCCTCCTCATATCGATGTACGCCTTCTTGACTGAGAACGCACTGCCACCCCAGAAAAAATGGTCCCGGTTCTGCGAGACAGCGTCATGAGGTGGAAGGGCTGCCAGCAGGGCCAGGTATTCATCCAAACGCTGATCAGGGAGATCGACCAGGAACAACGGGGCCCACACGTCCCCATCTGCCGTCTGCGAAAGCGTTGCCTCCTTCATTGCTGCCAAAGAGAAAAAACGAGGGAATCTAATCTCCAAACTGACGTCCCCAGTCCAATCATCACGACATAATCTGAAGGTATGTCCGTCCCCCACGATCGGTCTGAGCCTCGACGCTAACCATGGCATATCCGCACGTATACCGGCCCAGAGCGGGGACTCGTACCGTACTCTCTTCGGATGCAACTCGCCTCTGATCCAGTAAATCTTCCTCATTAGTCTAACCACCAATTTTGAGGACGGGCCCCAAATTCGGATTTCCCATTTAGCTATCAGAGCCTTATTCATGCATTCCACATCCCTAACTCCAAGGCCCCCCGCACGCCCCTTCGTGATGTCCTCCCATTTCACCAAGTGCAAACCGGGTTCCTGTTGCTTCCCTTTTGACCATAAAAACCTTTTCATCAGAGATTCAATTTTTCTTCCAACTCCCACTGGCATCAGTCTAGTGGAAAAGAAGAAGATAGGTATAGCTGACAGGATGTGCTTAAGAAGGATTAGCTTCCCCCCACGAGATAGAGTAACAACCTTCCATCCTGTCAGCCTATGTTCCATCCTCAGCACCAAGTCATCCCAATCCACCCTCCTTAGCTTTCCGACGACAAGTGGTAGACCCAAGTAGCGAATCGACAAGCTGCCCACCGAGCAATCAGTTAACCCCGCCAAGCAAATTCTGTCCACCTCATTCATCCCGAACGCAACGACCGTCGACTTAGTCTTGTTAATTACCAGGCCTGAAAGCATGCCAAAGATGTTTGTAAGCTGTACTGCATTAGCGTTCTGCTCATCGCTGCCCCCCAGGAATAGTATCGTATCATCTGCATACTGTAGTAGAGCGACGGAGATGTCTTCTCTGCAGAATCCCATACACCAGCCAACCGCATTCGCCTGCTTGAGAAGGACTCCTAGCGTATCCGCCATGATAACAAACAACATAGGGGCCAACCTAATCATGACGAAAAATGTATTTCATTGACTGCTTTGGCAATATTAATCCATTCATCGTTTCATTAACTCTCCAAAAAAATGCCTAGAATGCACATACGGCCTCAAACCATACCGGTTAAACTAGATGAATAACCATGAATTTATTCTTAGCTGGAAAATTGTATGAATTTATAAAAATTATATGATTTATTCTTAACTTGGAAAATTGTATTTCACTGACTGATTGAGCAAGATTAATCCATTCATGATTTCATTAATCCATTCATCATTTCATTACCTCCCAAAAAAAATAAAAAATGGAATTGAGCAGCAACCGTAGATTCATGATGTGTAAATGGACATGCATGGCAGCAAAAGATGGGGTAGGAATGTACCTTTGGATCTTCTATATTTAGATATCAATTTGACATGTAACAGTGGCTTAAACCACCGCTGGACAACAATATAAAAGGAAAAAAATACAGATTAGAAACTCAATTGTTGATTTTTGATGAATAGAATTGAGAAGGGGAATTGGTACCTTGAAATCTCTAAGTTTTGGAGAATTTCTGGGATGCAAGCAGCAACTCAAGCTTGAGCAGCAACTGGACTTAGCAATTTGTATCTCCAAGATGCAATACCCAATTCTTAATTGGCTTGTTGTGTGAGAGAGAGAGAGCTGAAGGTTGCTGGAAACAATAGCTTTGGTGGTTGCAAATGAGGCTCCAGCAATAGAGGTACCTCAATTCTCAGCTGAGATGGAAGGAGAGGAGAGAGCTTGATGGGCTGGAACTCCCCTCTGGAGGAAGGTGGAATTAAAAAGAAGAAAAGGGGAGAGTGGTTGGTATAAATAAGAAGATGAATTGCCAAGTGGGACGTAAGATGGAGCCAATTGGAGGGATATTAGGCCAAGTGGAGAGAAAAAAACACACGAGCCCATTATAATTGCTACAGTCTGGCACTACAGCAAACAATAAATAAAATTTAACATTTTTTAAAACTTTCTCTTATTGATTATACTAAAGTCTTTTGAATCTGTGCCTCGAGTCTTGGATTGTGACGAATAATAGGTCATTTTGACCGTCTTGGAACGACGATCAAAATGAGTATAATATTGATATACTTTCGATCGGGTTTTGATCCCTGAACTTTTTGAGATACGGTTTTAGTATGAGGTTAAATTTTATGATTTAAATTAGCAAACGACCTCCGATTGACGAACGGTTGATTCTGTTAGCTTGTTTCGTCGAATCGGATTTTATGACGGTCTCTGTTTATTTCACGGTTTCCGAATTTGCGTCGCAACTTTTTCGGACACGCATTACGATGCGATCGATTTTTGGTCAATTTCGTCCGAACGACTTTTGATTCACGATCAATTGATCGATTTAAGTTGTTTAGCATAGATCAACAACTTTATTGGGTTAATTAGACCCAAATCAGATCTCGATTCAGGTTTGTGCGAATCTGGATTTTACACAAGACCCAAAAGGGATATCATTGCTTTGACCCTGCTCGGCGAAGGTACTATCTTAGTGCAAATGTCACCTTCTTTGAATCCATCATGTATTTCTCTCCTACAGGTGACAAGCTCATTTCTTCAGAGAGTGGAGAAGAGGTTTACATGCCACCACCTCCTATCTCTCTTACTCCACCACGACCACCACAACATTCTCCACATCCACCACCACCAACACCACCGCCACCTCCACCTCCTGCACACCTACTTTCTTTCCTCAGGTTTATCAGCGTTGACCTCATGCTCACGTGCCTCCACCAACATCCAGCATGCCCAAGGTATATCCTGAGCACTTGAGTTCTACTAATGGCACTGGTGATTTGAGCATGCAGGATGTTCTGAACGATACTATTTCTGTGGATACAGTGGACTTGGATGTCCCCATTGCTCTACGGAGGAAGTGGCGTGCATGTACTATGCATCCTCTGTCCTCTCATGTCTCTCTGGCTCGGCTATCTGGGGACTTTCAAAGATTTGTTATTGTCTTATCAGTAGTGCAGATACCAAGATCCTATCAGGAGGTAATACATAGTAGCCCTTGGCATCTTGCTATGGAAGAGGACTGGTATGTGGAGTGCCATTCCCGCTCCCCCAGGTGCTTCCATCGTTGGCAGTAAGTGGGTGTTTACTATTAAACACTGTGCAAACGGTTCCGTGGACAGATATAAGGCATGGTTGGTTGCTCGTGGATTCACCAAACCTATGGGGTGGACTATCAAGAGTCAAGACCTTTTCTCCAATTGCACGTCACTCTACATTACACATTCTTATTGCCGTTGCTGTGATAAAGTACTGGTCCCTTTTCCAATTAGATGTCAAGAATGCTTTCTTATATGGCGATTTGCATGAAGAAGTATATATGCAGCAACCACTAGGGTTTACTCTTGAGGGGGAGTCTAGCATGGTGTGTAAACTTTATAAGGCCATATATGATCTTAAGCAGAGTCAGAGGGCTGGGTTTCAGAAGTTCTCAGAGTTGATTGAACTACGGGGTTTTGTCAGATCTACTGCGGATCATTCTCTTTTTGTTAAGAGGACCCATAAAGGTATGGTTGCTATTTTGGTTTATGTGGATGACATTGTTGTCACAGGCAGTGATAGTGAAGGAATTCAGGAAGGCAAAGATTTTCTTGGACAACAGTTCGTGACCAAGGATCTTGGTAATCTGAGGTATTTTATGGGACTAGAATTTGCAAGAAACCAGCTGGGAATGGTAATGACGCAGAGGAAATATGCCATTGATCTCTTATCCGAGACGAGTATGACATGTTGTAGACCTGCTACTACTCCAATGGATCCTAATGCACAGCTTTATGATGATGACTCTGCAGAGGTAGATAGGAGACAATACAGAGAGGTGGTAGGGAAGCTATTATATGTCACCACTACCAGGCCTGATATGCTGTTTGCAGTCAACATGGTCAGCCAATTTATGGAGCAGGGTTAGACACATGGATGCAGTCAACATGAGCTTGAGGTATCTCAAGTCTTCTCCAGGTGCAGGACTTCCATTCAGGTTAGACACCACCCTGACAGTGTCAGGATGTGCGGATGCAGACTATGCTGGGTGTCCCAAGGATAGAAAGTCAACTTCAGGTTTCACTGTGTTTGTAGGCAACCCGTTGGTTTTATGGAAGAGCAAGAAACAAACAGTTGTGGCCAGATCTAGTGCGGAGTCAGAATATAGGGCCAATGGAGCACAGAAATGATGCGGGTCAAGTCCGTTCTGACTGACCTAACTATGGAGGTGCCTCTTCCTATGCATCCACAATGTGATAATCATGGTGCGTTGTTTATAACGAATAATCCTTCCTTTTATGAAAGAACAAAGCACATTGAGGTTGACTGCCACTACACCCGTGATTTCAAAAAGGGTTTATCCTCACTTCTCATGTTTCTTCAGGCGATCAAATTGCTGACATGTTCTCCAAAGCACTTACGAAGGGACCGTTTCACCGTTGTTGTTCCAAGCTGAGCATGATAGACATTTATGCTCCTGCTTGAGGGGGAGTGTTGAGATATTTCTATCTCCTTATATGTTATTCTGTAGTTACTTTATTTTTGTCTGTTATCTATGTAATTTTCCCTAAAGCTTTTCTCTTATATAAGAGAGCTCTAGGGCTACGATGATAGTACTTTTTCATTCCTTTACATTTCCACAGTTTATATAATGTAGCTCAGCATAAAGAGTGCACGCTCTATTTAGAGTGAAGATCTTTATGTAGATGCTAAGAAAGGGGAGTATTATGACCCACTCCTTTCGAGCGCTCGTTGTCCATGTTGTGATGGCGGTTTGTTCATTTGTCGAATGGAGGGTGATTGGGATCTCCCACTTTTTTGTAATCTACGATTTTGAAATGAAAAGTTAGAGTAGTGTTGACATATCTAGGGTGGATATCCTAGGAATGGAGGACTTTTGCATTGTTTCAAGGAGGCAACCTGCTAATCTAGATGGAAGAGAGCGGGGCCATTTGCGTTCATCTGGGTCATTAAGCTGATTAGAATTGCAATTGTGTTCCAAGATGATCTGTTCTTTGTAGAGAATGTGTTGGCGTATGTCTCTTCTCTATGTAAATCTTGGACGTCATATGTTATATGCGTACATGCTTTAATATATAATAGTCTCGACATGGGTGTGCTCCCAACCAGGATTTTCCCTTTTGTTTATAAAAAAAATATTTAATTAATATCCACTAATCCTCTTTTTTTATTATTTCCAATCGTTTATAGTCACAAAGCTATAATACTATTTCACCGTCGAACAAAACTTCACCACCCTATTCAAAGAAGTTAACTCTTGATGATAACTCTTTTATTTAATTAACACCTAAAAACTTTCATTCTTAACTTTAACTACTGATCCAAGGCCCTGCTGGCGAAGTGGGCGCTGAGAGTTTGGGGGAAGTCCGATGACCTGATTTGTAGGATGATGCGGAGCATCTATGGAGTCGGAAGTTCGTGGAGCGCTGAGGCGTGCAGGAGGCCGCCATCACTTTGGAGGGGTTTGATGAGTGTCTCGTCGGATTTGGGTGGGATGGTGAGACCGGTGCTGGGGGATGGACGTGTCTTTAGATTCTGGTTGGATGATTGACTGGGATTGGGTCCGCTCTATGAGAGGTACCCATGCCTTTTCACCATTGCGGGAGACAGGAGTGCTACGGTATACGAGATTTGGGCGGAGGGATCTTGGTGCCCATCTTTCACTTCTGCTTTGTCGGACCGGAGATGCGATGAGGTCGTGGCCCTCTCGAGGGATCTAGCAGATGTGGGTGGCCCCAACGAAGGTAGAGACCACTTCGTTTGGAGGGAGGGGAGCTTTTCGGTCAAGAAGGCATATAAAGCGTTCACCAGGCAGCGCGGGGAAGTTAGGGAGGAGAATGCCTGGGACTACATAATTATTTGGACTAGCAGAATTCCTATGCGGATCGAGGTTTTCCTGTGGTTGGCGAGACTCGGGCGGCTGCTTTCCAATGTGCGCAGGGTGAGATGTCTGAGCACCAAATAGATTCTATGCGACAGATGTGGTTGTGAGCAAGAGGACCGCCAACATCTCTTCTTTGGTTGCGGATCTTCATCCATGGTGTGGGAGCGTGCGACGGTGCCGTGGTTGCGCTCGGTGACATCGACTTACTGGAGTTCAATTAGAGCGGCGTGTGGGAGTTCTCAAGAGGACGTAGCTGGCCCTTTTGCAATCCTCTGGACCTTATGGTTGCAAGAAATGTGAAACTCTTTAAAGGGCATCTGTTCATCTACAAGAGGGTGTTGGGCCACTACAGGGCTTTGATGTCGTTATGGACTAACATGTAATTTCGTTGTGTGGTGTTGTAAAAGGGCATCGGCTCATCTGTAAGAGGAGGTTGGGCCACTAATGGGCATTGATGGCCTTGCGGTTCAACTTGTTGTATCCTTGTGTGGGGCTGGTTGGGCGTTTTCTTTTTCTATTTTCGTGTATGGAATAAATCTGCGGTGAGCGCCATTCTTGGAGCTACACCCTCTTTCTCCTAAAAAAACTACTGATCAATCATATGTGTAGTTAGATTGTATGTATGAGCCTCATTGTAGGTAATGCCTTGTAATTAGTATTTGGATTATTTTCAGGATGGTGCGATAAGATACAATGGAGATGTTCGTGGAGTTCTACATGGAATAGAGCTATAATCTGATCCCAAGACGGAGTGGTCTTAAGGATTGTTGAATATAAGCCTATGGCTCTTTCTAATGTGATGTACCTCATTACAAAAGGGTTCTAGCTAACACACTTGAGGGTTTCTCGGGTTTGCTAAGCACCCTCTTTAGACAACTTTTTAGACCGATAGATTGATGATGGACATGGTTGTCATGGCCTTGAGATATTATGGCAGTGATATCTGGTTGACCAGAAGTTGAATCATGCAGCAAGGATACTATGGATAATCATTTTTGAAGGCTTATGATAGCATTGACTCGTGTGAGATGCCTGTCTTGAGAGATTCTCGGATGTTTGGATTGCTTAGATGAAGAGATGTGTTGCAACATCTTCTTTCTTTCTTATGATTGATGGGGTGTTGGAAGGGGTTTTTTGTCGTAAAGATGCAGGGATTTAATAGAGAATGCCCTGTGGCGCCTTTGTCTTTTATGCCCGTTGCGGATGTCTTGATCATTTCGTGGTATATGCGATCTTAGTAATGGCACTAATGCTATTCACGATTTTGAAACCTCCTGTTGTATTCTTCTAAGATATTGCTCCCATATAGGTGATTGTTCGCCCAATTTCACTCAATCTGCTAAAATACGAAAATTTCGTATTTACTTTTTTGGATATTAGTTTCATCGATCTTTCTCTAGTGCCATTTCATCTTTGTTACGTTATTTTTTTTTTTGAAGCCAAAACACTTCGGGGGAGACACAGCATGGTGTTCGCCCCAAAATTTATTGATTAAAACAGCGAAGCAGAGTAGGAGGAGGAGAAGGGATACAGGTAACAAGGATCGAGAAGATCCCAAACCCCAAACCCCAAGATAACACACGGCCACATCATTACATCATGAGCCAGTCATGCAAAAGCATATCCATATGAAAAAGGACATTCTCCTTATAGAATCTTTGCGCCTTGAACATCTTCGCGTTCCTGGCGAGCCACAGCGCCCAAATGAGAGCGAAAGGACGCATTATCTCCCTCCTCGATCGATCAGCATTTGAGCGCAAGGAATCCCAGAAGGAAGAGGTCGAGGAAGCGTTAACCCATGTGACTCCTACCTCCTCCCAGATCGCGGCAGAAGTCGTACAGCAGAAGAAAAGGTGCTCCAGCGTCTCCCAAGCGCCTTCACACAAAACACATTCCATAGATCCCATAGATTCAGCACCTGAGAGTAATCTGGCACACCTGTCCCGCGTGAGTATCCTCCCACGCCGTAGAAGCCAAAGGAAGAAAATCACCTTCTCCGGCAGCCTAATGCGCCACAGCCAGCCCAGATCAGCGCGTAAGGTGTCCCGGACAGGACTGATTTGCTGTGAGAGTATCCTGAAAGCCCGTCTTGAGGAGAAGGCGCCGTCGCGCCACACCCAGTGGTCTCTGCCCGATGAGGGCCTCGGGGCCTCCCGCAGCCTCCGCAGAAGGCTCAGCAGATCATCAAAGCGCTCGTCGGAGAGAGATCCCGCAAAGGAGGGAAACCAGTCGTCCCCGCACCAGACCGATGCCACCGTCGCTTCAGAATCTGAAGCCAGAGCACAGAGACGTGGAAAGGAAGCAGCGAGAGAGGCATCATCCACCCAAGGGTCGCGCCAAAATAAGAAAGAGGTGCCATCTCCCAAAACCGGTCTGAACAGATGCGAGAACCGCCTAACCGCCGACGCAATCCCCTTCCAAAGGGGGGTCCCATACCGCATAGAGACCGCGTCCCGCAGCATGTCCACGCCTAAGGAAAGAATATCCCGCAGCATGGAAGAACAGAAACCATCGTCTTTACCCCAGAGCTTGTTGATCCACTTAAGCATCATAGCGTCGTTAACAAGATCTATCCTCCGGATGCCGAGCCCCCCTCGCTCTTCCTTCTCGTCACCTCCTCCCAAGCCACAAGATTCATACCCCGCGACTCTGAGCCCCTCTTCCCCCAGAGAAATCTCCTCATAAGGCCATCCAGCCTCTTTTTGATTCCCACCGGCAAGGCCCAGTTTGAGAGGAAATAAATGGGAACAGAGGCAAGGACCGACCTAATAAGCACCAGTCGACCTCCACGGGAGAGCAAAGCCGCACTCCAGCCAGCAAGCCGATTTTCTGCCTTGTCCAACACCCCCTTCCAATGACTCAGCTTCGCCCTTCTTGCGCCCAGCGGCATACCCAAGTAATCGATTGGGAGAGAGGCATGTTGGCAGCCCAGAAGTTCGCTGCACGCCGTCGCAGACCGATCATCCCACCCGAAAGGAACCATCTTCGATTTGGATTGATTGATATGGAGCCCCGAGAGCTCAGAGAAGATAGACATCGTCACGGCCATCCCTCTGACCTCATCCAACCCCCCCTCAATGAAAGCCAAAGTGTCGTCCGCATATTGGAGTGTTGGCGTATTATTGAAGCTGCAGCAGAATCCCGACGATAGGCCACGCTCAATCACACGACCCGCCATCCTTGGAAGCACATCAGCGGCGATAACGAAAAGCATGGGTGCCAAAGGGCACCCCTGGCGAATGCCCCTCCTAGGCTGAAATCGGCTCCCAACAAAGCGCCCATTAAGCAACAAGGAGAAGGATGCAGTGGTGACGCAACGGCGCATCCAAGAGATCCAGATCCGTGGGAAACCCCGCGCTCGCAGTACAGACCAGAGGAATTTCCAGTCCAAGGAATCGTAAGCCTTCGCGAAGTCCACCTTCCATAGAACGCCCCGTCTCCCGTTCCTCATCCAGCTGGCGACCATCTCAGAAGCAAGCGCCGTGACCTCCGAGATCTGGCGCCCAGGGATGAACGCCACCTGCGAGGGATGAATGATATCATCCAGTACCGCTGCAAGCCTTCTCGCCAGCACCTTCGCAACAATCAGATACAAGGCATTGGACACAGCAATCGGCCGAAATTGTTCAATGGAATGGGGCGAGGGAGTTTTAGGTATAAGGACAAGCAGAGCTCTATTGATCCCATCGAAGCCCACATTCCCAGCGCAGAATTCCGACACCACCTCAAAGACATCGGCCCCCCCCACCTCCCAGAAGTCTTTGTAAAAGGCAATCGGGAAGCCGTCTGGACCAGGCGAGGCATCCGCATTAAGGTCCCAAACAGCCTCCTTGACTTCGGCGAAGGAGAAAGACTTGGCCAGCTCCTCAGATCGCGCGGCAGAGAGCCGCGGTACATCCACCGCCAACCAGCGCCAGCGATTAGGCGAGATAATCGAAGAGAAGTCCCTGAAGTAGTCGACCACCGCGTTCCCAATCGCCTCCTCACCCACCATCTCGCGACCCCCGATCGACAGCGAATGAATGCGGTTTGACCTTTTCCTATTTGAAGCAACCCTGTGGAAGAAAGCAGAATTTACATCTCCTTGTTTGACCCACTTCAACTTCGCCCGCTGACGCCATTCCAGCACCCTTTTCCTTTCCTCTAACTGCACCTTAGCCATCGCCGCAGCCCTGGAAGATAACTCCTCTGCGCAGAGCTCCCTTATCCCTTCCACGGAATCCAGCTCAGCAACAACGGCCTCCGCCTCCCTCAACGCCGCCACTCGAGCATCCCTGGATCTCTTCTTAAACCGAGAGAGAACGCCTCTCAGACGTTCAAGCTTCTTTCGGAATCTCCCCACCGCTGACCGCCCCTCACACGGCATCCCCCAAGAGGAGGAGACGACATCACGGAACTCCTCCTCCATCAGCCAGGACCTTTCGTATTTGAAGAAACCCCCCACTGAATGGGATAGCTCAGAAGCCCAGACAATAGGAGTATGGTCAGAGAAAGCGCGAGGCCGAGAGAGCACCAGCCCCAGAGGAAAAAGGTCCATAAAAGTCATCGATGCGAGGAACCTGTCAATACAAGACTTCGAAGAGGAGCTCCTCCAAGTGAACCTTATGTCCGAAGCCGATAAGTCTTGCAAGGCCAGTTCACTCACGAGATCCGCGAAATCCGCCGATCCCGGATCGGAGCCTCCCCTGGACAGAGGCCGATCCGACGCACGCAAAGTTACGTTAAAATCTCCCCCAATAAGCCAAGGCACATCCGCGTATAACGAGTAGAAGCTCCGAAGCTCCTCCCAAAGCTCTAATCTTCCAGCAGCGTCACACGGGCCGTAGGCGCAAGAGAAAGCGAAAGACCGAGAGTCCTCCTTCCTAAAGAGTAGGATGGAGAGAGAATGTCTACCCTTCACATCAGAAACAAGGGAGAATCGATCTGACCTCCAAGCGATAAGCAGCCCTCCAGCAGACCCAGAAGCTGGTACATCGGAGACTTCATCAAGGTCCCCCGCCCCAAAAGAGCGCCAAACGTCACCATCAAGATTGCTCAACTTGGTTTCCTGCAGGAGAACGACATCACATCCCCATTCCCTGAATCTGGTCCCCACGCTCTTCCGCTTAGCCGCATCCCCCAGCCCCCTAATATTCCAGGAGAGAATCTTCATTTAGGACACAACTTAAAGCCCCGTGCAGGCACCACCCCAGCTGCTTCCGCCACCGCCTCTTCGAAGGTCTGGCAAGAGTGGTGCTCCCTGGATCTCGAACGAGCTCCTCGTCTTCTTCTGTACCGTTTGAAAGATCTCCTCGTAGAGCCGACCTCAGGACCCATCTCCTCCAGAAACTCTTCCGCGGACCGAGAAAGCCCTTGGGAGGTCACCCCCCGAGACGAGGAATGAGGCATCGGAGAGGAAGGCTCCGCCTGCAGGTTGTCAAGGATAGGAGCCATGAATACCGACGATGACAACGCGAATGCTTCCTCGGCCCCAGAGATAGGAGGGACCGCAGCCCTTTCCAAACCCGAGCCAACACACAGACGACCCGGATCCGCCTGAAGATCCGCCGAGAGATCCGCCTCTGGGGCGCATGTCGGATCTACCTCAGCAACCCGAAAACCGGGAAGGCGCCCCTGAGCGAAAGATGGAGAGGCGCTGCGACCGAGGAAAGAAAACCCAGGAGAGAAGATCCGAACCTCAGATCGTTGCGACCCCACCGAGAATGTCAAATCTCCACCGATAGACGTGCACCTACCCTCCACGTCACCCCGCATATTCCCAAGGGCGGCCACCATGCACCGATTCCATGCGGGGGGATGGGAGTCACGTACAAGAGCGGAAGAACGCCTTACGTAAACATCATAACATGGCGCATCCTCCAAAGAAGCAACGGGCTGAGGCGAGAACCTCGAGGGAAAATCCCCGAGCGGCTGCCTACCCTCGGAAAACGGAACGATCTCATAGCCAGACTCCCTCCCGAGAATCCGCCTGGCTGAAGAAGAGGGAGGCGGCGGAGGCAGCAGTATAGACAGCTCAATTCTACAAAAAAATCTTCCCAACTCTAACACCTCGAAGAACACTTGTCCGACTGCCCGGTCGAGGAAGCTCTTGGTGCACTCCATTAGAACTCTTGTGACAGACGGATCCTCACCCGGAACCAATCCGTCATTTGTAACTGCCAGCAGCTCCCCCCATCTTCTCAGCGGACGGCGAAGGCGATGAACAGTTCTTGATAAAAAGGGCACCCCCCTGACTTCAGCAACACAAACCTCCAGATCGGAGCAAGCACCGTCAGCAAAACGTAAATCCCTCCAAACAATCCCTCCAAGAGGCCCCGCATGAATCAAACGAGACCTTTGGCCCAGGCTAAGGCCTCGAGCGCCACATCTTTTCGGTCCCAGCATGAAAAAATCCCCCGAGAAATCTGGCCCCAGAAGTTCAAGAGTAGTGAGCTCCACCTCCTCCAAAGACAAGCACTCGCTCAGGAAAACCCCTACCAACACCCGATCAAGAGCCTCGCCACCCGCTTCGACATTCCCCCCCATAGCGAAAACAGCGTTCTCCGCCACCCTGAACCCCTTCGTCGAGGACGCAGAACCCCCACCAGCATGCACCTCCCTGGGCGTGGACGCAGCCACATGCACTGCTCTGGAAGAGGACGCAGCATGCGAGCACGACCCCTGCCTCCCCTCTTTCCAACCACGTTCCGGAGAAGAGCGCTTCCCCCCCGCGACGACCTGCGCGAACGATCTGCTTGCAGTAACCGAGCAGAACCCTTTTGCATGTGACCCTGCCACATCACCAGCATGTCGACCACCTGCTGCAGAGCTTGCAGGAAGCCGACCACTAAGAGAGAAACCTTCCGCAGACCCCCTGGAGCCTGCAATACAAGACGCTTGCTTGTGCCCCAGGCCACCGCAAGCAAAGCAGCGAGGCCTCGCAACGCACACCGAGGCCATATGACCCCTCACACCGCATCTCCAGCATACACGGCCTTGCTTCTTGCGCTCCACCTTTATCCAACCAGCACCTTGATGTTGCCTCTCCTCCCCTTCAGCAGCAACGAACTGGGGGCTGAAGCCCTGCTGACTCGATGCCTTCCCTTTTCCCCGCTCGTGCGGAGTGAACTTCCGCGAGGCTTGCGTGATCGCCTTTCCAGTCGCTTCCCGAGTCGCCTTTCCAGTCGCTTCCCGAGTCGCCATCTCTCGCTTCTGCTTATCATTTTCCTTTGTTACGTTATTGTTAAAGATATTTTTTTGAAAGGTGTTAAAAGTGATTTTTATGTTGTTTCTTTGACAAGTCCTCTTCCTCTTAGAAAAAAGTCATAGATCCATGATTTGTACATAGTCTCGTATTTCTTATTTACACGTGATTAGGTTTTCAGAGCTTCGTCCCCTATTAATGAGGAAGGTCGACAAGGTAGTATTCAAAGTATGGCATCAAACCATAGTTCTTCGGAGTGCATATACTTATTATTGCATCAACTGCGCTTTGAGACATATATGAGCAACCATATATAGATGCTTGTAATTTATTAGAACCCCATGTTCTCGTATATGACATTAATAAATGGAGTATTCAATAGACTACCAAACCATTTACTTTTATATAACATGGGAGAATTATGCCGAATATAAGAACTTGATCGGGAAATGATATGGAGGACATGAAGCTAGGCACATGGGTCTAACAAAGCACTCCAGGTTCTGATCCAACACACATCAACCTGTGTTGATTATGATTGTAATACTACTGTACATCTTATTTTTAGAACTATGTTTTAGGAAACATGTGCATATTTCTATCTTATTTATTGGTTTAAGAGCATTGAAAACCTAAATTTCAGGAAAAAATATTTTATAACCTATTTTGGCAATATTGTGCCATCAATGCTCCTTGATATTTCCCTTTCCCGGCTTGGTGAAATGAAATCAATATCCAGTGTTGCAATAGTCGGCTGACTAGGTCGACTATTCGATTCGACTATGAGGTCTGGGGGAGGGGGTCCCGATTGAATAACCTCTAGTCGGGCTAACCGAATAGTAGGTATGACTATTCGGCCTACTGGTAGTTAAATGTTGGATTTTTTTATTTTTTTAAATCCTCAAGAGTTACCATTTGTCATGACATTACAAAAATGTCAAAGTTATGTATATGTATGCTGTCAATGTATAATTTTATATTGGATTCTTGTGGATTGATGATAAATGTATAGATATATAAGAATATATGTATTAAATATCATTTTTATATTAAAAATAATAATAAAATTCAAAACCGAATAATCACATGAATACCGATTATTCTCTATTCAATGACCCCTCCTATTGAATACCGAATATCGACTTATGCAACATTGTCAATATCGATATTTAAGGCCAGTTTAGGTTGGAGTTTTTAGCGGTTAGATGGCATATGTGATATGTAACATCCCCAACCAACTCGGCTCGAGCCATTATGGAGGAATACTGTCACTCTCATCTTTGTTGGACTTGGGCCCAACTTGATCGTTGACCACCGACCAAAATATTTCAGCCAAGTTATATGGTAGTAGTTCCCATTACTTATAACCCACTATCACACTTTGTTAATTGGATGTTGAGTATGTTGGAGCGCTACAATTTTCCCCACTTATATATATGTATTGTTCTCGTTGTCATATGTCCCATCATTTTTCTAGTAATAGTGGTAGATGCATGCTCTGGGTATCCTGTTCCTTCTATCTCTTTGGCAATGGTATCTCCACCTCTTGAGCAACCTTTTTATGCTAATAGAGAGAACTCGCTACCATTTATAACATCTCGGAGCTCATCTCGAGGCATCATGGAGGATAATTGGCCCTCCCAACTTGTTTGGCCTCGAGCCCAGATGGGCTCGTTGACTACCATCTGAAGTTTTTTAGTCCAAATTATTTAGTATAGTCCCCACTACGTATAACCCACTATCATACTTTATGATTAATTTACGTGGGATTATGTTGGGCGCTACAAGACATCTGTCTACTATCGTAATATGCATACGATACTTTGTTCTCTGGGAGGGTAGGTTGCCGAAACTAAAAAGCTATTTGCAGTGATCGACATCTGTGGTGGATTGTTGGGCATGTGTATTAACAGAATCAAGTTTTCTTTTGTCTCTTTTGGGATGTTTTACAAGAATATTGAAGATTGCGCGAGACCTTCGGTTACTCCCATGAGCTGCCCTGCATTGTCCTACTTGAGGATCCCATTGACGGTCAGAAAAAAATGTTCCTTATTGATTGTGGACCTTCGTTGGAAAAGATGGAAAGAAAATTGCTTCGATGGAAGGCTAGTTGCATGTCGAGGAGAGAGTGGTTGGTGTTGCTAAAATTTATTCTGTAAGAGATTTCATCGTTCTACATGTCATTGCACAAGTTTCCTTGGAAATTCAGAGGCATTTGGAGAGTTTCATGCTATGATTTGTCTGAACTACTTTCAAAAGAAAAACAGGTTATGGCCCTTCTGGTTTTGTATACATTGTCGAAACCAATGGAGGATGGTGCCCAGGGGTTCTCCATCTTTAAAAGATGAGCAAGGCTCTACCGTAGAAGTGGGTGGCAAGGAGATGAGGGCATCATGAGGATCTCCTATCTTGCCTGATGAAAGGAATTTAATAGATTTCTACTGTACCATGGATGTGATGATGGTTGGTTGTCAGTGTTCTAGAGGGCTCTGTGCTCGGTCATCCGGGATTCTATTTCTCTAACAAGCAGTTGGAAACACGTGTCCTTTTTGATTATAGATTGATGATTGGTATATAAAAGGTGTTCTTTGTGACAGATCTTAGTATATTAGTTTAGCCACGAATAATGAGACATTGGTGTCTGATTGCTGATCAGGGTCGGGAGAGGGAGGTGCTGCTCAGGACTGGAGGCTCCCATTGTCTCTTCGTATTGATGGACACAAGCGATGCCTTAGAGGTTGGATGAGTTGGATGTCCATTTTGAGGGCTGTGATCATTGAATTTTGGAGGATGGGGACCTCCTTAGTTAGGAAGGCATACAAGGCACCAGAAAAGCAGACTGGACAAGAGAATGGTTTTGTGGGTAGAGATTGTTTGATGATCTGAATAATGAGGGCTCCTTTTTAAGTTAAGTTTTTCGTATAGCTACTTCGAAGGGGAGGAGTTGTGATGAGAGCTGTTGGAGTATTGGTTATATGTGTCACTTATGTGGGAGATGGGTTACCTCATCCATGAGTTTCATCTACTAGTGGTGGGACTTGGAGGTTTTGTGGAGGCTATATAAGAAGCCCTAGACCTCCCGTGGTTTCATCCCGCTCTTTAGGGAGTAGGATTCCACGTTAAAATCCCGCATTCTTTATATTTCTTTATTCTTTATCTGATACGCTTCCGCATTCCTATTTTTTTAACATGGTATCAAAGCGGGTTCAATTCTAGAGGAGTTATGTTCATTGTTTTGTTCGAGATTCGATTCGAGTTCTTATTTTGATTATTTATGTTCGAGTTTTGAGATCATTATCAGTTGTTCCGAAGATTTTCTCGATTAATTATTCAGTTTTGATGATCATGCTGCCATCAAGTTAGGAAGAAACTAGGGTTTCTTTGCGAAACCCTTATCCTGGACGTCTGATGCATCTATAGTTCCATGCGATCTAGTGCAGATTCGCAGATCCTCCTTCCATGCAGCACTTATCTCTCAAGGCACACAACCCTTGCGCAGAACGAAGCCCAACCGCCCCTCCAGACCGACGCTGCCACTCAAGATCCAGGCAAGCACCTCGCAACACCCCTCCAAATCAGCGCAACAACATCGTGCGGCGGCACCAGCCCCCCGCAGCCCCCAGGCGGAGCCCCTGCCCCTGCCCCCAGGCGGAGCCCTATCTCACTCATTTCCCTTCAGGCAGCGACGTCTCCACGCGAAAGCGACGCCTCTTCTCCCTCATGGAGTCTGCTTGATCGACGGTGGCATGTGAAGGCCCCATCGTGGGCTCTGCTAAGAGAGGGGTTCCCACGTAGGGAACCCTAGCGGGGCGCAAGTTTAAATAAAAAAGGGTGGGGACGCCCAATATTAAAAAAGATTATTAAAAGAGAGAGAGAGAGAAATGAGGGGACTGCATATTATTGGGCCCTATTTGGGCCGAGTGAATTTGTTCAAAATAAAAAAATGATTTCTGATTGAAAAAAGGCACGTATAAGAAGAGCCGTATGCAAGAATTATTGTGAAAAAAGGGGAAAAGCCGTAAAAAATGACATGGTTTAAAAAACATGTTTAAAAAAATGGAAATTGTCGAGAAAAAAATGCTAGAAAAGTGACGTCATTTGTGATGTTTTCCCCATCTTTATTGTCTTCTCCCAACTTCCTCAATGATTGTAATTCCAACTGTTAGAGAATATTCTGTGCGGCTATTTGTTAAGAGAATATTCTGTAGAGAATATCCTATAGAATATTCTCCCTTGAGCTCCTATATAAAGAGCCTCACACCCTCTGAGAGAAATTCCAATAGAATATCCGTCCCTTTGAGGACTTCTCCCGTGGTTTCATCCCGTTCCTCACGGAGTAGGGTTCCACGTTAAATCCCGTGTGTTCTTCATTTTATATTATTTCTCTAATTCTGCTTCGGCTTTCTGTTTCTTAACATGGTATCAGAGCGGGTTCGATTCTCGAGGATTACATGTGTTATTTTTTTTTGATTTGATTAGTGTTCATGATTGATTAAGCTCCGCATATTGTTGTTACATTGGTTTTAAAACCCCAATTTCTGGAGTGTTGATTCTGTTGAGAGTATCATCATCTAGGGTTTCCAGTGAAACCCTAATTCTGCACCACCATTCAGATCTACGGCAGTGTACTCCCAGTCCCAGGCACATCTCCAGGCCGTCTAGCAGCTTCAGGCGGTGGCTGCATCGCACGAACCCCAGCCACTCGCTGTAGACGGCAGTCACACAGGTCGCAGGAACCCCACATCTACGGCGCAAATCCCCGATCACCGCACCCTCTCAGCAGCCGCCGGCAGCGTGTACCTGCCGTACCCCTCTTATCAAGCAACCTGGAGATGTCTCCTGCTCGCAAGGGCGCCTCGAGGCGGTGGGACCGTGCCGTTGCAGCCTCTCTTCTCCATCGTCGTGTCCCAAGGCGCCATCTCGCGAAGATCTGATCCACACGGCGCCACCTCTCGCGATCTCCTCCGACTCGCCCTCCCGGTCTCGCCCTCCAGCGGCACAACTCCTTGCGCCCCTCCACTTCAAGCCTCTAGAGCCGCCCAACAGTCGGCGATGATGTTCAAGCCCCTGCATATGCCCCTGCTCCTTGCGCATGCATGCTCCAGGAGACAAAGGGCAGGCGACGCCTCGCAGGGCAGAAGTCGATGTCCAGCCGTGCATCTAGAGGCACGCTTCAGACGTAAGCCCCGACCGAAACCCACAAGCGGCGCAACTCTCCTACGTGCCTCCGTTCCTCTTTGGCGTCAGGCGACGACGCTCCATGCCGACAGATCAGGAAACCAGATGGGGGCGGCGGTCCTCTCGGCTGGATGGGTTCCCGCAAGAGGGAACCCTAAGGGGGCGGTGCACTTTTCTTTAGGGCCTGAGCGGGCCCGATGACCATTTTTTTGTTTAAAAAAAAGATCTTGAAGAGGGGCCTACCGTGTAAAAAGAGAGGGCCCAGTTGTTAAAAAAAAAGGAGGAAGACGTGAGAAGACCTGTTAAAAAAAAAGGCGAAAATTGCTGTGAGGAAAAGCCGCATCCAAACAAAAAAAAAATCTTTGAGAAAACCCGTATGCAGAAAAGCCAAAAAAAAAGATAAAACGGCTTATAAAAAAATAGGGATGAAGTGAAAAAAAAATGATGAAAAAAAAGTTGCATGTTATTCATTTGTTTCTCCCAACTTGATGTTCCAAGCTCTTTATTCTATCAAGTATGGGAGAAAGGGGGAGTCAGATATGTATTCTTCACAACGTCTATTGTCCATCTACGACTGACAGACCATCACTCCAGCTTTTTACAGATCATCCATCTTCACCGAGCATCAACTTCTTCCTCGAGGCGCATACTTCTTCTTTTGCGACTCGACTACTACTCCGCGCTGGACTTCTTCTTCTGCAGCGATTCTTCTCCAGGCACAACAGAGATACGTTCCGGTGACCTGCAAGCACGACAGAGATACGTTCCGGTGACCTGATATCGCAGCGGTTCTACAGGCATGACAGAGATACGTTCCGATGACCTGAAAGCCGCAGGCCCGTCCTCAAGCGAGGTCTTCTACTAGCAGCGGACTTGTATTCCTCTTGTGATGTATTGTGTGAAGATGTGTTGTATACTTTCTTTTTGTTGCAAGCTGTAGCTTTCTCAGCTCCAGCTTGAGGGGGAGTGTTAGAGAATATTCTGTGTGGCTATTTGTTAAGAGAATATTCTGTAGAGAATATCCTATAGAATATTCTCCCTTGAGCTCCTATATAAAGAGCCTCACACCCTCTGTACTCATTGAGAGAAATTCCAATAGAATATCCGTCCCTTTGAGGACTTCTCCCGTGGTTTCATCCCGTTCCTCACGGAGTAGGGTTCCACGTTAAATCCCGTGTGTTCTTCATTTTATATTATTTCTCTAATTCTGCTTCGGCTTTCTGTTTCTTAACACCAACCAATATGGGAGGAAGGCGGGGTATTGTGTAGAGTCACATGTCTGTTGCAGATTCAGATGTCAGATTCCAGACTCTATAGATGTTCAGATAGACTCGATGTTAGATTGGTTCCGAGTCTTCAGTTTCAAACACGCACACATATGCAGTCTTTTAGATGTGCATATGTTTGCCATCTTTTGTGTGGTACCCATCTTTTATGTTTCGGCCAGGGTTTTCATGTATTCCATAGGGACTCCCGAGTAGAGATCCCATTTCCTATGCCATGTGTGAAGGATATGTGATAATCCTCAAGCGCATCACGGAAGCGTGAGCATCATATCGAATACGATGAAAAACGACTAGTCGGACTAGTTGTTCTATGCAGAGGAATTTAAAAAATTTTCATGCGATGAAACCACATGATCCAATAACGATTCTCGGATCATTTCATCTAGAACCACATCAAGTATAGAGGAATACCTCTTGTAGCGTGGTTGATCGAGTCTCTACGAAAAGAGACCTCCTGTCTCAAGTCCGATCGTCGGAGAAGACGCTTGCGAGCGTGGGGATAAATCGCGTGATCCTCGCAATCCAACAAGTTAATCCAAGCACGGTGAACTCCTGATCTCGTCGCACGAGATCAAACGCCTTCTTCGTGAGCGAAGCACTCCAAAGAAGATGGAGAACCGAAGAACATCGAGGCGACGGCGTGGTTGCGAAGCGACGACGGTCGCTTCTCCTCTAGGGTTTGGTGGACAGCCACCAATGGAGAAGAGGAGAGGCTTGGCGTGTGGAAGGAGAGAAAGAGAGTTGTGTCTCAATTGCTTTAACCTAGAGAGCATGGAGTGCCTCTCTATTTATAGGATTGTGGGATCCATGGATCACAATCCATGGGACACACAAAATCAATGGATGAGATTGATTTGTGTTTAATCCAATGGTCAAGATTGTTGTTGGTAAAAACCAACAACTAATAATTTAATTTAGATTAAATATATTTGATAAATCAAATATAATTCAATCTCAAATCAAATCATCAAGAATTGGAGATAATGGAGATGGAAATCTTCAATTCCATATGGGGATCATGGACGGCTACCCTTTCCTTGTTGGAATAGGTAGCCGTCCCTACCCCATTATGGAATGGGAGATTTTCCTATGTAATCATAGATTACATGATTATATGTATCTCCAATTACAAAATTAATTAATTAATGAGAATATTGCAATCTTACCATTGGAAATTTGTGAATCACATTCACAACCCAAAACAAATACTAATTTACATTTTCAAATAATTAGACAATGTGTATCCAATACACATCAATAATTAATTAACAAATATAAATCATAATAAGCTCTCTCTAATACATTATAAATTACATTTATAATATATTATGAATATTTGGATATTACTATCCACATTATTCTTATCCACAATAATTAAATCACATTTAATTATATTGGATAATTTCCACATGCATCAAGATAATTAAATCACATTTAATTATCATTCTCTTAATGCTTAGATATAATTCAACTATGGAATTATTCTTGAACCCTTTCAAGAATAATGCGTTTTCTCTGTAGATACTCGGAGATAAGGACATGGCGATTGTATTGTTCCACGTATAGTGACTTGGATATTGAGATCACATCTCAAATCCAGATCTCATGGACCTCCCACAGATGCTTGATTAAATTAAGGCCGTAGACCTAATCTTCTCATCGCATCTGAATCTCATTCAGATCAATGTCCAGTACATGGACTAAGATTAGGTCACTTCTCTACTGAGAGGAGTCACTAATCCAAACCTGTTTCATCACTCCCTCGGAATGGAAGCGTCATGGTTATACAATCATTTATGATCACATCACCCTCAGGTATTCCCAACACCTGTGGTCCTGTACATCCTGCATACTGGAAGACCTATGATCATCCTGAAGATGTAGATCAATTTTACCCTGTCATCTTCAGGGTTTGATCACCAAGTTTCTCAATCTTGTTCATTTGGAATTGGTATAGATCATATGCTTTTCCAAAGCATATATCTTACCTTCAAATTCATGTCATGCTTCCAAAGCATGACGATCATGCATGGAATTTGATCAGTCCCAATACCTCATGAGTGAACTCATGTCTTCTGGTTCACAGTGAACCTGTATGATCCCTTTGAGAAATCGTATTACTCATATGCCCTTACATGTACACCAGCTCGTCGGTGTTTAGACCTTAGTTAGGTCATCAACCTATTGGTCTGCCAAATGTACACACTCAGACATATAGTAACACATCTGTCTCTGGTCAGAGGATGTGTGCCTATGTTGTGACAGTATTCAACATAGATCTTTGGTTATCTCGATCTCGTTAAGTCATCCCTTTGACTCAACTAATCTGACACCTCCGAATAACTATTCCCATGCAGAGGACCTGCATCAAGAGGTCGGTCAGATATCAGCCAAATGAGAAAGGATTGCCATCTCCTACTCAGGCTGGATATCATCACTTAATAATCATTTGACGGTACTTGATGAGTCCTCAATCTAACTCTTTAGATGTTCATCCAAGCACTAGCCTCTATGATTCAATATTTGAATCAACAACTGTATGATCATCAAGATGGCCATGGTACATAACCCTAATCGTACTAAGGGACCTATTATGCAAATTATTTATTCTTTATTTCAGATCTGGGAATGATATTCGCAATAACATTTATTGCATATTGGCTCGCCGTGGGCTCGCATGTCCAAGAATGTGGGCTAGGGTTTTCATGTGATTTCATAGGGACTACAGAGTAGAGTACCATTCTCTGTGCCAGATGGGAGAGACCCTGTTCTCCGATGAGGAGACTTCTTCAAACTCCATTCTCAAGCGATCGTGAACTCCAGTACGAGATCCTTCCGAGTTTCCTATTAGAGAGAAGCCACTTCGAGGTCCCTATGAGAGAGACCTATCTTCAGAGGTCTGCGTATGGATAATTAGCAACACTCTTTGTTTGACCCTTTTCAGAGATGGAACAGTTGTCCACATTGTTGTGGTGGGCCAGAGTTCTCCGAGACTCATTTCAGTTGTAGTGACCCTGACTGACGCATTACAGAGCACATGCTCTCCGACGAAGAGATTCAGTTGACTCACACTCCAACCCGTTCGTCCTCCTCACATGCACGGCATGAGAAGCAACATCCTCGACAACAACCGACAGTTGTGCGCGTTGAGTTGATATTGTCTGTAGTGTCTTGTAGCGTAAGTTGAGATTTCTTTATGTTTGTCCAAGCTGAGCATTGCATGCTCCAGCTTGAGGGGGAGTGTTGGAGTATTGGTTATATGCGTCACTTATGTGGGAGATGGGTAAATGGATCTCTCCAGGATCCATTTACCTCATCCATGAGTTTAGTCCCACCTCTACTTGTGGTGGGACTTGGAGGCTCTGTGGAAGCTATATAAAAAGCCCCATACCTCATGTATCAAATGAGAAAAGCAATAGACTATCAGCCCTTTGAGACGTTCTCCCGCGGTTTCATCCCGCTCCTTAGGGAGTGGGGTTCCACGTTAAAATCCCGTGTTATTTATATTTCTTTATTATACGCTTCTACATTCCTATTTTCTGACAAGAGCTTTTTGACACATGCTCATTCTGGGCCCAAATGCGAACTGCCCCTTATTTACTAGGGAGATGGGAGGTACTGAGTACTTCTTACTCCAATCTGATTTCACAAAGGGGGTGGGTGGATGCTCGACTGGCTGATGATGCTTAGGATGGAGGACTTAGGGGCCTTCTTAGGCGGTAGGGTGTACCGGTCTAGAGCCGACATGGGCCATGGAAGAACCTTCTGCTTTCATGTGGGCCATCTAGCTTGCCTGAAAGTGTGGGTCTTTCACGGAGAGCGGTTTTATGTCTAAAGTTTTATTGCACAGACAAAGTTCTTGTACAAATCCTGGATCTCACATTTGTAATTATTATTTGTTTGTTTAATGGCGGTTGGCGGTGGAGCGCATGCTTTTGGTTCCTATCCTTCTTTTCTTTTAAAACGAAATTCTCTGAAGATTTTGATTGTAATGCTCCGGTATAGCCGTCGCCTCCTCACTCTTCCAGATGATAAATGGGCCTGAAAGTGCTGTTTGCTTGGCAATTTTGTATAGGTAATTGGTTGCTCAAAGGAGGTTGTTGAAGAAGCAAAATGTGTCCTTCGCAGTTCAAATTCTACGAACACGGATGCAACATTCAGAGGAATTGTTGAAAATGTGTGCCATCCGCAAGAGAGGAGGCAAGGACTGGGTCGTAAGAGAGCAAGATTCTCTTTGAAGCCAGTTACGAGGTAAAAGGGCAATTTGGTTTTTGTTAGAATTTGCTTTTCTCTTGGTTAACTGCACTTTATCTCGTACAATCCTTTTTCTTTTAGATCACACGTTATTTCGATCTCTCAAAGATGTTTTACATCCCTGCATCACTTTGGGTGACCAATTGGTCTCCTTGTCATGTTGGCATCCGGAATTGTATTTTCTCCTTTGGGTATTAGACTGTCACTTGATTGTTTAACAGCATGGAGTCAAGAAATGTTCACATGGAATTGAATACCGATCATCTTGCTGATCCTGAAGAGTATTTTTCAGCAATTGAGAAGTTTGAATGTAAGCTAAATCCTGACTCAGTTTTCAGTTTTATGCTAGTTTTTTCTTCCCATCTACAAAATTCCATGCTTGCTACTTTTTATTTTCTGAAATGGATATTTGCTCATTTAGTTTCAATTTGTTTTGTGTTGAATATTGTAGTTGCTGACAAAGAATTAAAGAAGCTAAAAGGCCATGATCCATCTGATCGTCTTGAGCAAGTTGCTGCTGTACGTAAACGACGCCCTGGAATTCTTGGGTATGCATAAATTCCATTAGACAACAGATTAAGTCAAAATACCTCTTGCTCTGCAACAATCTTAAATTTTCTAGTAGAAATCAAGTTTGGAGATTTTACTTCACTTCGTATGATATTGGTTCTATGTCAACCATGGTGAACTGCTAAGTTAGCACTTAGCAGCTTACATATGCTGAAACAATTGTATGTACGCTTTATGTAAGTATCTTACGAGTTAGTTTAAGACGAATTTAAAAAATGCAGCTGATCTGGCACATATAAAGCTTGATACTACCGTCTGGAATTATGCTTAGAAACCTCATGTTTCATGTACAATGTAATGCTATCAAATGTTATATATTCACCAGGAAGATGATATCTGCCTCCTTTCAGGAAGAGAGCCAGTTATAAACCTTTTCAAGCAGATTTCGCTAGTTTGGAGAATCATGTTCCAACTCCAGATGATCGCTGGATAGTATCCTCCAAGCAACATGGGATCTCTGTTGACCCTGGATCCAAAGCTTCTGACAATGACAATTTACATAATGCATCGCAGGAGACGGAAACAACTCAAAATGCATTTCTCTGTGGCACAGAAGTAGATGGTAAGCAATGTGCTTTTGCAAGTTGGTATCTTCTCCCGGCCAACTGTAACTTTCCTCTCTCTCAACCAGGATCGATAGCTCCAAAGGAAAACAAAGTTGGTGACATGTTAGAGACTCTTCTGTCTTCATTTGAGATTTTAGATGATGATGGTGGTGCAGCTTTGCTGCAAGAACAGCTACAGCTTAAAAACATCAGTGTGGACAAGTTACGGCTTCCTGTCACCCCTGATGCAGTGAAGGGAGCCATTAATTTGAAGATGAAGGAATGGAAGAAAGATAAAGTGCATCTTCCTCTGAAGTCAACTGCCCGTAATAGAAGTCCACTTGCTCCAATTTTTTCCCTGTTGCGTAAGCAATCTTCAGTGGATCCACTGAATGATCCCTATTCTCCACTTTCTTTAGCTAAGGATCAATGCTCTGGCGGTTCCTACTCGACTGACAAAGTGAGTGAATGACTAATAAAATTCTTCAGATGCTCTTGAGTTCTTTAATGAACGTAGATGCTCTTTTCAGGTTAATGACAAGAAGCTTAAGCTTTCTTTGTCAACGCAAGGTGGTCCCATTAGTGAAGTGCCTTCCCCTCGAATCTGTAGTCCAATCCAAAGTGAAAACTTAGTTAAGTTATTCGATGAGGAAGTTGACAGTATTAAGCATTCCGGAAATTCAAGTGATCGTTGCTCTCGTCTAACAACAGGCAGTCCTCGAGACAAGGTAGGCACAATTAATTTAACTTAAAGCCCTTGAAGATATGATTACCCTTTTTGAGTTTTAGACAATGATATGTAGGTCAAAGTCTCCAGTTTAGTGCAACCAAAATTTTCATCTGAAGGCTTCTCCATTTCAGAATTCTTAATAAAAATGGAGGGAGGAAATGGGCAACTTGTTTATTTTGTGGTCATAGAGCTCCTTTATATAGAGGAGAAACCATAGAGGGTAAATAATCAATAGGGAATTTATATAAATAGGATAGGAATTATATTTTCTTATAACACTCCATCTCAAGCTGGAGCATAGATATCTATCATGCTTAGCTAGCCATAGTGAATAAGTCAGCGGCTTGGTTCCTTGAGCTGACATGGGATGTAGAGATAAAGCCCTTCTGTATCATGTCTCTAGTATATTAATAATCTATCTCGATGTGTTTGATCCTCTCATAGAATGTTGGCTTGTTGGCAACGAACATTGCAGCTTGACTGTTACATAGTGGTCACATGAGAAGATGTGCATCAATATCTAAGCTAGTCAAAACAGACTTGACCCACATCACCTCAATACTTCCCTGCACAATTGCTCTGTATTCGAATTCAACATTGGATCTTGCAACAACAGTTTGCTTCTCACTTTCCATGAGACGATGATCTAATAAATACATAAAACCCATAGATTGACTTCTTATCTCTTCGGCATCCTGCATAGTCAGCATTATGTAGAATCCATGATCTTAAGAGATGTCTCTTTGCGGAAGAGTAACCTTGTATGCGACAAAGACTTCAGGTACCTTAGGATCATGGAGACAACATTCATATGAGCATGGCGTGGATGTTCCATAAACTGGATGACTTTGTTCTTCGCAAAGGAGATGTCATACCTGGTGATCGTCACCTATAGGAGCTTCCCAACAAGCTTCTAAGCTTCTTATATCTTGTATTGTCCACCTCATTTGTATCATTATCATAGAGATTGATGGTGGGATCAATGGGAATAGTGGTAGGTCTGTATTCTGACATCCCAGTCTCTAGGAGGTCCATGACGTATTTCCTCTGAGTCATCACAAGTTCTCTCTGATTTTTGACGACTTCAAGCCCGAACCATGATCTTGGTGACAAACTATTATCCGAGGAACCCCTTGACCTGTTGATCCTCTGTAGATCTTCTCCTGTAATAATAATGCCGTCAACATCGATCAGAATGACAACAATTCCTTATTCTTGCTTGTATACAGAAAACGAGTGATCCACGTTTGATCTTTTGAAGCCTTGTTGCTCTATTTGATTCGAGAGTTTCTAGAACCATGCTTTGTTTATCTTGTGTATCTTCTTCAAGTTCGAAATATCGATATCATATCGGTCAACCCGAAAAGTGATAGATCGGCGTTATATCAGGGATATATCGACCACATCGGTGGAATTTCAGAAATGACACAAAAAGTGATTTTTTCACAAATTAAAATCATCCTATTTCTTAAAACAATAGATAACATACAAATACATAGTTTAATGCAAGAACGAGTTGTATTTAGCATACCAATGCCCATTACGTCACACATATAACTACTGTCAATGTTGACCGTTTATTGTTGATGTCTGACTAGACTACTGGCTGTTGAGAGACATTAAAAAGGTAACAATAAAATTCAAACAATAACAACTTAGTGATATCAACGAGGTGAATTTATTGCATTAACTTTACACCACATCATATATTATTTATAAACAAAATGTTGTACTATATCGGATATCATAAGAACATTCTTTCAAAACAAGATATCATAAGCACAAGTTCATAAGCATAGTAACATATATGTATGGAAATATTCCTTGATTAACTCTAAAGTTGTTTCATCTCCATTGGCAAAGGGGAGCGTCACCCCTCGTTTAAATCATGGGTTCAAAATGAGATACAAAAAGAGATATTGGGCAATATCAACCCAAAAAAGTAGACCAAAACTAAGAAAGTGGGCGATATTGGGCAATATCAACCCCATATCGATGATATCGGTCAATATCGATGTATATCTGGGAAATTCTGTGCTAAAATCTTTACTTTTTGACATGATATGGGACAAATTGCCAATATCTCACGATATATCGGGCAATGTCGTGGAATTTGGTATATACCTGAATATCAAAACCCTTCCTCTAATGATATCGATATAATCGACGATATATAGATAATACATCACAATATTTCAAACCATGCTCTTCTTAAGGTTGCAACATGGCCTCAAATTTCATCGAAATTTGGTCGAATTTCTGTCGAATATCGATATCCTGTCGAAATCGAAATTCAACCGAAATGGCCGAAATGACCGAAATATGGGGGCCTTACTACAAAAAATTACCGAAATGACCGAATTTTCGGTCGAATTATGATCGAAATTGCACCGAAATTCTTTTTTGGTCGTCACCGAAATGGTGACCGGAACCGATATTTAGGGCCTTGGTTGCAAAATAGCTTTATGAAATCTGCATGTCTTCCGACACTCTCCCTCAGCAGCGAACCCTCGAGCAATATTAACCTTGTTGTCTACCAAAAAGACATTCTTGATATTAAGTTAGAAGAGCGACACACCATACCACAAGAACATAAAGGATGATCTGAGGATTGGCGTCACATGCCATATGGGGGAAGGTGTCCTGATAGTCCGCCCTATATGTCTGATTTGACCCACGTGTCTCAAGTCTTGCATTGTAGTGGTCAACCCTACAGCTTTATTGTAAAAACCTACTTGTAGCCAATTATAGAAGTTCTTGATGGGGCAATAACCAAGCTCCATGTGCCTCGTGAATAGAGTGCATCCTTCTCATCCTCTATAGCAAGACTTCACTGACTATTCTGAAACACCCTGCCTGTGATTATATCGTAAAACACAAGAGAAGATGAGAAAAATGACACGATAATTCAGATCTTCGGTAATCTGACTGATAGACAATAAATTTGTAGAAAACTCAGTTGCATGAAGAACACTATGCAGAAGCATGGTTGGTGTCAACTGAATCTCTTCTTATCTTGTAATAGGAGAATGCTGTCCATCAACAATGACAATGGATTACCCAGGATGAATGGTATTGTAGGATGTGAACTGCTCTCTGCCATCGTCGAGATGATGAGATGTTCTAGATTCCATAATCCATTCTGAAATATCAGCTTTGTGATATGTGGTAAGTACATAATGGATACACAGGGTATTGCCGGATGCATCGATGCCAGATGAGGTCAGATGAGCACTAATAGAACCGATGGAGGGAGCCATAATCTCCCTCAGAAAGGAGACAAGATTATTATATTTCTGATTTGTTGGAAGAACAATGGGCTCAAACTACTCAACAAGATGAGCAGATGCAGGGAGACTGCTCTTTTGATAGTATGTATCCATGCATAAAGCTATGGAGCTTCTCGTACTTGCCCCTCTACCAAAAGTAAATTGCATGGGGAGGATGACAATCTCGCTTCATCGTGAAGATATCATACTGGAGCTAGATGATCTTTCCCACACTGCCTTGGTTTGTGGGATGATGTTGAAAATCATTGGCTATTTATGCCGTAGGAGTATCAGAGTGCTAAACACGTGCCCTTGCATTACCTTGCTTCCTAGAAACAATTGCCCCCTTCTTGTCGGTCGGCTTAAGTGGCATCATGCTATATTCTTTGTTTTTCCTTTCTGTGATAATTATGAATTGGTTTTCCCATAGTTTATTGTTGATCCAATCCCTCTTGATAGTGAGAGCTAGACACTTGTACGCTTCAAAGGAGGATATATCGACTTTGATCTCTCCCATGACAGACTAAATAGACCAGAAGGATGTGATTGGAAGATAGAATGGGTTGCTTTTTGTTTACACGATAATGTTGGGAATATGTTGTTTGTGCAGATTCAGAGCACAACCTTTCCCTTCAACTCCGGAAGTGCTTAAGTGCAAGCGCATTATATTTATAGTTCCGAAATCGCCTTCCATTGCACCAAAATCAACACACAAATGGTCGAAGGTTCACGTAGACGTTGTACATGGACACATGGCCCCACGTGGAGGTGCGGAGGTGCGTCGCCATGGGGCCTAGGTCACGTGCAGAGCCGCTGAGCGATACCATAGCGGGTTTGTATCCTGGACGGTAGTATGAGGCAACATGCAGTGACCGCGAGGAAGGGGTGTCAAATGATGGCTATGGGGAAGGGGAGACATGCACGATGTTGGCGGCATGCAGTGTTCGCGAGGAAGGGGTGGCACACGGTGAGGAAGGAGGCCAGTGGGTGTGGTTGGCTATCAAGGATACCGAAGCTTTGATCGAAGACCGTCGATACCACGGAAAATGGAAATGAACTTGTTTATTTTTTGATTATAGGGCTCCTTTATATAGCTTAAATACCTAGAAGGAATAAACAATGAGAAATCTACATAAAAAGGAAATAATAAATACATAAATACTATTTTTTAAAACATTGGCGTATCTCTCGTTGATTGCCTTAAGCATGAACATTAAATAGAAAATATCTTCTTTAAAGTAAAAACAGGACGCTCAAGACCGTTATGCCGTAGTAGGATCAACTGTGACTTATCTTTGCAGTCAGGGTGACACATTTGGGTGACACGATAAACCTCTTGGCGGCTCGTTAGATTGGCGTAGAGGGTCCTTGGGGCGCAGCAGGAGGGCGAGAAGTCGAAGAGATTGCAAGGCATATTCTCCTCTCCGATCTGCTCCTGTACTTCGTACGCGAGTCGAGGGGAGGTTTGCAGGGAGTCGTCTCCATTGGGTTAGGACTACCGATAAGAGAGAGAGGTCCACGAAAATGAGAAAGTTAAAAGGCGGTGCTAGTTGGTTGGTGGGTGTTCTACCACTGTGAACTACCGAGGGGGCATCAGGTGTTTCAGGTGTGGCTTCTTTGGCCACATGGCATCGTTGTGGAGGGATGTCACACGTTGCTTCTTGTGCGGCGGTGAAGGTCATCGTAGAGATGTTTGTTTGTGTCTTGGCTAGGTGCATATGCAGCAACAGTTCCACGACAAGCATGGTAGTTGAACATCGGAGAGGTGTTTTAATGTTATTCTAGGGCAAGGTACGTCAACAACAGAGGTGCTTTAGTGCTGTTTCATGGCAAGATGTTTCATGTGCGAAGGCTGGAGAGGTGTTTGAGCAACGGAGAAAGGAGGTGTCCCAGGGTAAGCAACATCTGCAGTGGCACCTATTCGTGGGGAGGTGTCTGATGGCAGGTTATTGTAGGGCTGTTACGTTGAAGGTAGCGTGCCTCTCCTTCATTGATATCATATGTGGAACTCCCCTCAATCCAACAAAGGCTCCTTCGGTTGGAAAAGTACTCCTGTTGGGGGTTGTTAGGTCGGGCACTGGGGCCATAGAGGTTACTTCGGAGGCCATTCTGGAGGTGCTGGGAGAGGTTTTTCTCGGTAATTTGGTCATACTTCAAGAGGGTGCCTTGTGCATGAGATATTTAACTAATGATGCATGTGGAGGGCTTATTAATTGGAGGGATGCGGGCACCTCAACGGTGATGCGGTGGAGAGAGCCTCACTGCAACGACGGAGGGTGTGAACCCCTTAGGATCCGGGTGCCCGTTTACGCCGCATTCGCAGCATTATATTCGCTAAAGATCGTACAAAATATTGAAAATATGGGGAAATTTCATGCTTTTCTGCCATGGCATTCACATTCAGATAAATAAACCACATTCATCAGATTCAACAAGACAATTGCCACCAAAATTTTATTCCATTCATTTTCATAATAAATACAAATGTACATCAGAGTCGACAATACATAAATCCCAAAATCTTGTATAGAAGAAGCGAAAGGGAGCATAATACAACATAATTCGAACCAAAAACTGAAACAAAAGTAACATACCGTCTGGTATACACACGGTCTCCTGAAGTCATCAACCCGCTACTGCGCTAAAGGCTCCTTGCCTGCCATGTGTGCAAGGAAGAAAAGGCATCAGCGGGCGCTCGTACTTCCCATAAACTTAAAAAAAATAAACTGGCATTTAATATGTTCAAAACAAGCAAGTAGAAAGGCATGTACAAGTAAAGGTTACATCGTCTTGCGTAACTAAAAAGGTTTTCAAATCTCTTATAAGCATCTCCTATAAGCACCCATTATTCCAATATTTTTCATATATAACATATTTATTTTGTAATCAAATGTTCTTAATTGTATGAGTGTGTGTATATATATCTATATTATCATATTGACCAGCTATCATATCTGTGGATTTGACGATGTGAAAGTTGGAATTGGAAATGTTTATGGATTCACTTAATTCTCAAGTAGTCTTTTCCTACGAACACAACTTTTGGTTGTAACTACTCCAATTCTTAACTTCAACTGTCTCAGATGTAACTCTATATGATGTAGATATAGATATGGATGATCTAGATGTAGAATCGTCAAGTCTGTTGGTGAAAGTAAAACTCAAGCGGTGAGGTAGCCTACAAATGGCTCTTCCGTCTCGCCCTCTAATTGGAAGTGCGGTCCAATAGAGGGATAGGTCTACTCCAAAACTACGCCACTGAGACGGGTGAGAGAGACTCTACGGAAAAGTCACTCTAGAAAAACATCTCGACTAGTACGGGCAAACAAGCTCGTACGAAAAACTAAAAACCGAGGATCCCCCGCATGGGTATCCTAAAACAGAGAGTCATCAGAACTGGTCTAAAGTCGGGATCCCAACGAGGCGTAAAAACACTGCGAGCTCGCGTAAAAACCGAGAAAAGACTGGGATCCTAGACCCACGCACTTGGCGACCGCTGCCCTAACTGGGCTTCCTATCTTCCGCCCAGTTGTGGGTCACCACGCCCTCGCACGGTCCGGCGTTAAGGTCACCATGACCGGCACCATTAATATTTACTTTTCCATTTGATCATAACTAATAATAATTCAACCTCTTTAATTACTAATTAACAACTTTTCCTTATCAACTTTTTCCATTAATACCTTTCATTTGAATTCAGACTTGTGAGAATTAGTGATGACATTTGAGATTTATGCAAGGAATGCCTCAAATAGACAGTGACTAAATTCCAATTTCAACTGTAAATCAATATTATTATTATTACAATAGTCCATCCTGTCTAAATCTCCCTTTTTACCCATATTGTGTCAATGTAATTTTTATCATGTATAAAAAAAATGCAACATCAGATTAGTATCAATCATATGTTTAGTTTTTACTAATAATTACTCACTATACAATTTTTTTAGCATATATGCATATATACTCTAGTAGAAATTTCATTCGGATTCTGACAAACCTTCCCAGGTTATGCCAATTTATGGATGTTTCACCTGAATAATCTCAAAACAGTACTAATCTTTTGATGGAGTTAGCATATCTTACAACACCTCTCAGTGAGAGGTTTCTCTGAGTTCATGAAAATATCCCTCCATTTATTTCCTCTCTCTACATGGAATAATAGTAATTAAAACTTTGTTAGAACATCTTTAACCCATGGTTATATATATAATTATATATCAGTAATTTCTTCCTTTAAAATTTAGTTCCTAAAAACCAACATAATCTATCCTTAAAAAACGAGATGAATGTGAACATTTTCCAGTGATTCAGTTCCCGGAAACTGGTATAATTCAACCTTAAAATTTTATATAAAAAAATGAGATGAATATGTATATATATGCAAGAACCATTTGCTGTGAATATACTTCATGGAAACTCCAATTCATATTCTCCAATTCTAGACTTTATGCAACATAATCTATCCCTAAAAAATGAGATGAATGTGAACATTTTCCAGTGAATTCAGTTCCCGGAAACTAGTATAATTTAACCTTAAAATTTTATAAAAAATGAGATGAATATGTATATATATATACATATACATATACAAGAGCCATTTCCTGTGAATATAGTTCCTGGAAACTCCAATTCATATTCTCCAATTCTAAACAAATTTGAGATGAAACCATTTACTCATTAAAACTTGATGCTGAGATTTTCCAGAACCAATCAAAATTACTTAATAGGGTAGGCGATACCACTTGTAAAAAAACCCCGATACATATCAACTCTCAGGTAACAGTAATAATTGAATTTAGAAATTTAAACTTCAATTAGACCCATAATGCAAGGAGCAATGGAGGATCCTTATTGAAACCTGATAGAAATTGAGAATAACCATATAATTACCACATGCATGGCAGCAAAGGGTTTAGGAAGAGGATCATACCCTTTTTGTATAATTTGTAGGTCTTCCAATCTTGATCGGATGATGCTTCTTGGAAGAATGTGGCTGAAATTAGGAGTAACATCACTCCAAATTGTTGTTTGCAGCAAAAGGAGAGGGAATTGAGGCTTCCACGACGGGAGATTTGGAGGGAATATAGGAGATAAGATGAGGCAATAGAAGAGTGATGCTTATATAACCAAGGAGGGGTCCTTGGAGTTTGACAAGTGGTGAAGAGTGGAATGCTAAGTGGAGGAGAAGGAAAATGCCAAGTGGTTGAAAGAAAAAAATGAAAAAGACAGTGTATCTAGAGCTGGACTGTGCACTGGTTGTGCACAGTCAGATCATCAAAAATTTATTTTGATTTTTTTCTTCTTTAATTTAAAGTATTAAAATTGGCCGTACGCGCACTTCGACTCTCTGATTTTGACGCGTAATATCTCGTTTTGACCGTTACAGAACGACGATCAATATGAGTATAATATTCATATGCTTTCGATCGGGTTTTGAATACCTGAATTTTCGAGATACGATTTTGGTTTGGATTTAAATTTTGTGAAATTAAAATACCAAACAATCTCTGATTGATGAACGGTTTATTTCGTTGGTCTTGTTGCGTCGAATCCGATCTTATGACGGTCTCAGTTTGTTTCGCGGGTTCTGAATTTGTGTCACGTCTTTTTTGGACACGCATTACGGTACGACCGATTTTTGATCGATTTCACCCGAACGACTTTTGATTCATGATCAATTGGTCGTTTTAGGTTGTCTAATGTTGCCAGATAACTTTATTGGGTTAATCGAACCCTAATCGGGTCGAGTTCGGGTTTAATTGAAATCTAGATGTTATAGAGGGCGTCTGGACTCAGAGTGTTTTGTCGCTCAGTTGACGGGGGTACCACTGCTATCCAAGGACATAGAATCATTAGGAGGAGCTCTCTGTGACCTTGAAGAGGTGAAGACGATCTTCTTCGACGACTGTACTCTAGGGACTGATGTCGATGTTGTGGTTGTGGAGATGACATGAGCCCATGGAAGGCCGTATCGACGATATATCACTGATATATCGGTTTCAGCTGCCCAACCATCTCAATATCACCCTGCATATCTTTTTACAGTGTATCGGCAATATATCGCTACACAAAGAATATTCCTGGCTTAAAATGCCTTATATCAGCCCCATTTTTCCTTTAAAGCTTGATTTCGCCCACATTTCACCCGTATCGACGCTGCAGCTGTTGGGGACTCCAAGGCCCTTCTTCCCTTACATTTTGAGGTTAGATCTACTCTTATTTGGTGTATAAAAATACAAAATTAGTCAAGGCTTTTGTTCATGGTGGTTATTTAAGGCATAATTTTCCTTTTTGTAAAATTTGGAATAAATCACTACGATTTTTTGGAGAAGTAATTTGGGGCTTTTGTTTTTTGGTGAGTTATTAAGCTAGATTATGAATGAATGATATTAGATCTCATGTTTTAGACATAGGAAACATGATTTCAAGGTGATTGATGTTAACAAAAGATGTGTAATTAATTAAATCCGAAAATTAAAAATTAGATCTACAATTTAGTGAGGCTTTTGGTAAATTAATTTAGGGCTTTTGATTTTTGTTGAGTTATTAAGTTAGGTTATGAATGAGTGAAGTTGGATCTCATGTTTTAGACATAAGAAACATGATTTCATGGTGATTTTTGTTAACAAAAGATGTGTAATTAATTAGATCCGAATATTACAAATTAGATCTACAATTTCATGAGATTTTTGGTGAAGTAATTTCGGGATTTTGATTTTTGTCGAGTTATTAAGTTAGGTTATGGATGAATGAAGTTGGATCTCTTGTTTTAGACATAGGAGCCATGATTTCATGGTGATATTTGTTAACAAAATGGGTAATTAATTAAATCCGAAAATTAAAAATTAGACCTACAATTTAATGAGATTTTTGGTGAAGTAGTTTGGGGCTTTTGATTTTTGTTGAGTTATTACGTTAGGTTATGGATGAATAAAGTTAAATCTCATGTTTTAGACATAGGAACCATGATTTCATGGTGATATTTGTTGATAAAAGACGTGTAATTAATTAAATCTGAGAATTAAAACTAAAAATTATCAGCAACTAATTGATTATTCTCCTCATGTCTCATGAATGTTTTTTTTAAGTAAAAAAGGGGGAAGCACGCAGCGGTGTACACCCCGATATATTTATAAAAAAGTAGGTACTTACAACCTTAAACTATTACAAAAGTCAAGACTTAAGAGTAAATTTGGAATAGATGCATACATTCTCACGATAAATTTTTTGCCCCGAAAAAAGAAGAGCATTTCTAGCAAGTCAGATGGACCACAGAAAATCCAGGGGTGCAAGTAAGACCTTCCTCGGATGTTGCCGAGTAGTCAACAAGGATTCCCAAAATGACTCAAGGTTTCGAACACAAACCCAACTCAAGTTTGACTCGACCCAAAGAGGTGACGTGTAGGGGCAACTGAAAAAAAGGTGATCCACTGATTCAATCCCACTTCTACAGAGACTGCATCCGTCCAAGATCACCCCAAAAAATTTTGCGCAGCGGCCTCTCGTCATTATTCTCTTACGCTTGAGTAGCCATAGGAAGAAGCCAATCTTCTCGGGTTGCCCCAGTGTCCAGATAAAGCTGCAAAGGAGGAGGTCTGCAGATCGCCCCATAGACCTTCTTGACGAAAAAAGGACTCCCACGCCATACCCAGTGGTCATACCCATCAGAGGCCCCCCCAGAAAGCTTCAAAGAGTCAAGCAGGTGAAGGAACCCTTCTAGACGCTGATCAGAAAAAAATGCAGAAAATAAGGGCATCCAGTTATTATCACTCCAAGTCCAACAATCAACAACCTTTACCTGACGATCCACTGCCAACGCAAAAAGATGCGGGAAGCGTTCGCAAAGCGGTCCCTCTCCGATCCAATCATCCATCCAGAAAGCAAAAGACTCACCATTTCCCAGTGTGGGGCGAAAATGATCATGGTACCGCGACAAAACATTGACAGTCGCTTTCCAGAAGGCAGACGACTGCATGCCTACCACAAAGATCTATAACGATTGGCGAGTGATGGCGTAGATGCGCCCGACGAGACTACAACAGAAATCTTCATCTCTCCCCCGAAGCCTACCCTCCCATTTCAAAAGCTGTGACTCGTTCATCGCGTTCAAACGCTTGCCGCCAAGAGCACCATCTGCCTTAGTAAGACTGGCAGTCTCCCAGTCCACAAGGTGCATCCCCTTCCCGTCTAAACCATGCTTGCACCATAAGAATATGCGCATGAGCGTCTGGAGGCGTTTCCTGATCCCAGCATGTATAAGACGAGATGACATGAAGAAAACATGGATAACACAGAGGACCACCTTCTTACGCACTAGACATCCACCTTTAGAGAGGTTAGACGCCTTCCAACCTGTTAATTTCCTCTCCAGTTTCTCAATGACTGGCTACCAATCCACTGGCTTTAGTCTACCTACCGAAAAAGGGAGTCCCATATATCGGATTTGGAGGGAACCCACCTCCGTGCACAGCTCAACACTACAAAGCCTCACCTCCTCCTTCGAGAGCGCAAAGGGGATCACCGTGGATTTACCATGATTCACAAGCAGACCAGATATCTCCCCAAAAATTTCTAGTGTGACTGCCATACCATTGGCCTCCTCTTTCCCACCCTTAATGAAGAAAATTGTGTCATCCGCATACTGAAGAGGCGGAACAAAAATACCATCAAGTGGGAAACCTTTCGTTAACCCCGACTCCTGGACCCGGTCAACCATGCACGCCAGAACATCCGAAGCGATGACAAACAGTAATGGCGCAAGAGGGCAACCCTTCCTAACACCCCTTTGCGGCTGAAAAAACCACCATGTAGACGAGCATTCTCAAGTATCGCTATAGAAGCAATGGTGATGCAACGCTTCGTCCATGATACCCAAATCTTCGGGAAACCTCTTCTGTGCAAAGATGACCAAAGAAACTGCCAGTCCAACGTGTCATAAGCTTTGGCTAAATCCACCTTCCACAACACCGCCTTCGTCTTCCTTCTCGTCAAATCTGCAACGAGCTCCGAGGCCATGACCATGCCGTCCGAGATCTGTATTCCCGGAATAAAGGCCGACTAAAAAGGAGAGATAATGTGTTCGAGTACTCTGCTCATTCTTGAAGCAAACACTTTTGCCACAATCAAGTATATAGCATTGGAAAGGGCAATCGTTCTAAAGTCCTCAAAATTTTCAGCCGCCTCCCGCTTGGGTAGAAGGAAAATAAGAGCCTTGTTTAGTTTTTCGAAACTAGCGTTGCATCGGCAACATTCCTCTACAACCTGGAATACCTCGAAACCAGCCAGATCCCAAAACTCCTTATAGAAACAGACCGAGAAGCCATCTGGTCCCGACGAACCATCAACGCTGAGGCTCCCCCCCAACGACCTTCAATTCCTCCATAGTTACCTGCTGGATAAGGCTATTGACATGAGCATCCGATAGTCTCGAGGAACCAGGAGCAACCCACCTCCATGGCCTAAACGAATCCCCTCCTCGAGAAACGAAAGAAATGATCTGCAATCGCCCGCCCCATCTATCTATCTATCGCCCTCGACCCAGACATCATCAATGACCACAAAACGGACAAATTTGCCACGACACCTGCCACTAGCCACCTTGTGAAAGAAAGGAGTGTTCGCGTCCCCCTCCTTGAGCCAAATGTATCCGGATATTTGCTTCCATTCTGCCACCCCCTTCTTGTCCTCATCCAAGGTCCTCCGCTGAGCCTCCGCTCTCTGAAGCAACTCAAAGTCAGACAAAGTCCTGTCATCCTCCAAGCCGTCAAGCCTAGCAACCTCAAGATCTTCCTCCATCTTGCTAGCACGCCGAGCCTCTCTAGACTAATTCTTGAAAGCACAAAGTCTGACGCGCAGAGAGGTCAACTTCTGGACAAATCTCGCCACAGAGGAACTCGCTACGCTCGTAGAGGACCAATGAGAAGAGACCAAATCTCGAAAAGAGTCCTCCGGGCTCCAAGCTATTTCAAACATGAAAAAGCCCCTAGGCGAGGAAAAGCCACCCAAGTCCCACAAAATCGACGTATGATCCGATCTCATTCTCGGTCTGCTTGAAGCAAAAGACATCGGAAATAACTCCAGTAACTCCGTAGAAGCCAGAAAATGGTCGATACAAGAACGAGAACCAGAATTTCTCCAAGTGTACTTCGTGTCAGCATCGTCCATCACCTCCAACCCAAAGTCATCAATAAGTTCCAAGAAATCCACAAACCCGGGATCCTGACCTTTACGCAAACACGACCGATCCGAAGAAAACAAAGAGACATTAAAGTCTCCACTAACTAACCAAGCACTTCCCGGAAACATGGATCTGGCTGCCCTCAGATCAACCCAAAGTTCCTGATGTGAAGTGTATTGACATGGCCCATAAACACAAGAAAGAGCAAATTGCACACTTGAGCGAGTGCACTCCAGAAGCACCGAGAGTACATGAGTTCCTCTATGCTCCGCACAAAAAGTGAATAAAGAGCCCTTCCACGCCACCGGCAGACCGACCACCAGTAGAACCAGAGGCATTAATCGTACGGAAATCAGAAATATGACTTTGATCAAAAGACTTCCAAAGATCACCCGAGCAGGAACCCAATTTCGTCTCTTGCAAGAAAACCACATCACATCACCACTCCGAGAACCTCGATCTCGGAGTCCTCTTCTCCGAGTTTCCTAGACCCCTAACGTTCTAGTAGAGCATCTTCACCCAGAGCCCGTAGAGTAACCCCCTAGGTAGATCACTCCTGCCAAACCAGCAACCTGTGACTTGCACACAAAGAGCGTGGGAAAATCATCATGGTGCGCTTTACAACTCCGCTTCCTTCTGTATCTCTTTCCTGCCCTTTTATCTGCACAAGGAGTCGGAATAGGTTCCAATCTCAGGGCTTCAGCCCCAACACAGTCAATCAACGAGTCAAAAGAAGGAGAAGTACACGCCGAAAAATCAGAAAGAGCCGTCGTAGACCCTGATGGCTCCAGTAGCAGAGAGTGGGTCGCCGCCGAGAGTTTCTGCAGTGCGGAGCTTTTGCCCTCTTCCAATTGGGCCACCCAAGGCCACTACCAGAAGCAAGCAGACCCACATAAGAGTGGCCAAAGGAACCACAACACCGATTCGAGGAGCGAAACAGGAACCGAGACGGGTCGAAGGAGCTAAACATGTACCGAGTCGGTTCGAAGGAGAAACACAGCACGACTCTGGAAGCTGAAGGACCCGAGATGGTTATTTGGATCGTGACTGGTTCTGCCTCACTGCTCGAGTGAAATAAACCCAAAGTAGAAAACCAGAAAGGATCCGCTTCAAGTTGCCCATATCCGGAGGCGTGGTGATTTGAAATAGACATCCCAAAGGCCGTATCTTCCTCAGAAGAAGCCCAAACGACATGATTGGAAGTTGAAACGAGCGCTTCCTGAATAGGCAACTCGAAATCCGGGCCATCCAAAATAGAAAAGTAATGGCACAATTCCTCGCCGGAAGAGAAGGCTGCGTCGCTGTCCTCCGCCCCACGCGGCGGCGATGTAGGCAGAAAGGACACCCTTTGCCCGAACGTGATCCGCCCCGCGAGCAAAGTCGCATTAGCCTCCAAAGGTGTGGCATCAAGATACTCCATAAGGAGCAAGGTGGCCCTAGGGTCTTCTCCCAACACGCGGCCATAGATCAGAATACGGACAATTTTTCCAAGGTGCGAAAGCGACGTCTTTGAGCATGGTCGCGACCGAGAAAGGAGAGCGACTCCCAGCACGTGAGCCACCCGCTTAACAGGAAACCCCTCAGAACCATCTGCGAACCGCGGGAGTCTCCAAACGATCTCACTGTTCAAGGGCGTATGAAGAAGAGTATGCATCTGAGGTTTAGAAAGGGCACGAGCACAACAGCGTTGAGAGCCCAACTCAACCACAACACCTGAGAAGGCCTCTCCAAACAAGCAGGATAGGTCCTAGATTGACGGCGCCGAGAGCGCCCCTTCCGACCACGAACCAACCAATAAGCCCTCATTCGCCTGTGGCAAGGAACCCCTCACCACCTCGGCATAGGAACATAACCGGTGATTTAACCCCCCGCCGAATGCCGGATCCACGATAGGGGCTACCATCAGAGAAACATATCGACCCACAGGATGACTTGCGAGACTAGGACCCAAGGAACATGTGTTCCTCCGACGGCCCTCTTGGCCACACAAAAAACAACAGGGAGGGCATGGACTGGACGATGCCTGATGCCCTCTCTCGCCACAATGGAAGCATCACATGACCTTCTTTCTGTGGGAGACCGCACCCAGGCCCCAACAGATCCTACTTCTTCCAAAACCAGACCTCCTCCGTCAAACCTTATGACCTTCCACGATCGCCCTCTGTGTTCCTCCGATGTCTCATCAATGTTTATTGTGTATTTTTTCAAATTTCATTTGTATTCATCAAATCAACATCATGGCACACTCTGGTTCATACTCTAATGGTTCTCGTGGACAGTTGGACAGTGGAGAGATTGGTTGGAGGTATGCCACCACTCCAGATGGTCAAATGCCAAAACTACAATGCAACTTCTGTGGGAAGAATTTGGGAGGAGGAGGCATTACGAGACTGAAGCACCATCTTGTTTGCAACAATAAAAATGTTGTCAAGTGCTCTCGTTGTCTAAGAGATGTGAGGGAGTTGGTGAAGGCCAACATGGAGGGGGAAAAAGAAGGATGTGGAGAGGTTTAGGTGGGATGAATAGTTCAAAGAATTCATGTTTGAGAAGAAGTTCAATGTCCTCTCAGATTCAGACGACGACGACTTTGTCTACCCTGATGACATTCTGACCGCAGCTTAGAGGAGGGCATACAGGAGGGCGACAAAAGAGTCCATGAGGTGCGAGTTTGAGAGGAGCGACAAAAGAGTTCATTTCCAATATCTATAAGTCAAAAATCAACATTAATATCGATATGTTCGAATAACCAATATGTGTGATACCGATATGTGCGATATATGGTCTATAAATGACCGATATGTGTGATATAAGTGCGCATTTGTAGGTTATTTGTTGTTTTAATATCATGGATGATCTTAATTTCTGAAAAATGGCAACAAATTGCCTTTTTTGAGCCATTTTCGTCATTTCCACCGATATCGTCGACATATCGGCGATATATCATGATATATACTTTTCTGGGCGGACTGAAGCGGTATCGATATCTATACGGCCTTCTTTGCATGAGCCCATCCTATGATTCCTATGACCCATTGGCAGTTGTTGGTAGGGAAATCCACTTTCATCACTTTCTGGATCTCGTCGAGGTGTTGGAACCTCCCCCATCAATGGTTCTCCATATGAAGGTGACACGATCTTGCGCTCTAGTCGCGAATTCCATGCTAAGGCGATTGCTGGTGCTGTTACCGAAGGGACGACTGATGTTGTGAGAGTCGATTTTGGTCCTTATATTTCTGAAGACCATGAGGGAAAGGTTGATGGCCGGGTCATCCGGCGAAGTGTCGCTTTTGAGTTGAACATCCCCACCTCACGATTTCCTATGGCGCTCCCACCTTTGGTTGTTTCCCTGATTACCTTTTCCTGTTCCAGCTCGGTCTCTTTCCGTTGTTGGTGGTCGGATCTTACCTTGACAACACGTCCCCCGCTCGTGCCTCTTTATTTGGAGCTATAGACTTTCCAACTGGTATCCTTTTGGAGGTTGGATTGCATCCACCTCATTTTTGGAATGAATTGAATCGAACCGTGTGCTCATCGCGGTCTCTGATGCTTCTCCACGAGAACAAATGTGTCCACGCATGAGGATCGGCTCTCATGTCCTCCCAAGGTCATCTCTGGGCACTGATGAAAATGATGGCCTGAGTTTGTTTGTCCATAAGGGATAAAGGTTGGTGATTGCTGGACCTACTGCCTCGATCACGAAACTGGCTGTTATCTCACCGCCCATTGCTGTGGTCTCAGCAGATGCTATTCGAGAGATGCAGGTGGGTTCCACAAGGAGGGGAAAAATTGGTTTCTCAATGAGGGTTGTCTCCTAGAACATCGTAGGTCTAGGTGACCCAGAGAAGCGGAGCGCAATCACTGTGACGATTTTGGATTCACACACGAATGTTTTCTTACTCAAGGAAACAAAGTCAGGTGTAGTCGAAGCAGTTCTGGACTTTTGTGAGGGGATCTTTTTTCGAAATTCAAGGCCCTGCCATCTGTGGGTACCGTTAGAGGTTTGTTGGTAGTTTAGAATGGTGATCTGTTTGGTTGGGAATCCGAGCTGATGCAGGTCCATGCAGTATCTGTTTTGCTTAGAAATACGAGATATGGGAGTTGTACAATCTTTTCTTGTGTTTATGGGCATAAGGACTGTTGTTTGTCAGCAGCTTTGGGCGGACCTGAGGTCGGCCATGCTCTTTTAACCCTCTGAGGCCTGGCTTGTTGGAGTAGACTTCAATATTATGGGTTTTAGCTTTTGATCGACCTCTGTTGCGAGGTGGGCAGGATGTGGGAGCTTGGGAGTTTGCTGAGAGGGTTAGCGACTATCTGATGGATATCCTAGATGCCGTGGATTGTCGGTTCACATGGCGTAGCTCTCGGTCTAGATCCAAAATTGGCCGGCTTCTTGGCTCGATGGATCTTCTGGTTAGATTCCTCTGGGCCAGTGTCTTTGCCTTTCTGCGATCGAGATTGGACCACACCCTTATCCTGTCGTCCTCTGGGGAGAACTCTACATTGCTTGCTTTCTTAAGGTTTGACTTGGCTTATAGAAGAGGGCTTCAAGGAGTTGGAGGCAGCGTTATGGGGATCGGTGGAGGTGGACGGAACGACAACTATTCGATTTTTTCGCAAGCTGGTTGCTCTGTGGCAGAAGCTCCGCGATTACAAGAGGGAGGTGTGGGAGAGTCGTTTGACATGACATTCCGAGTCCTAAAGGGTCGTTTCTGAGTTAGATTAGTTGGAGGATGGTAGTGATCTCTCATTGTTAGAGTTGATGGATAGGGAGGCTTGGTGACATATTTTTCTTAAGGAGGACATGAAGCTGGAGTGGAGGAAGAGGTCTAGAAATCGGTGTATCTAAGAAGGGGATGCTATTATAAGATTTTTCACGTGATGGATAGTGGGAGACATCGCTGTAATTTCATTTTAAACCTCTCGATTGGTGGGATCTAGGCTGAGAGGGACCTTGAAGTGGGTAAGGTAACTACGGGGTACTTCCATCTCGTCTCTCACCGTTTCCCAAATGAGAGATGGATCAATAGGGGCTCTTCCCTCTCTCTTGGTTAGCATTCTGCTCTGTGTAGAGACTTCTGTTTGGACGAATTGAAGGATATTGTTTGGGAGCTGAATGTAGATGGGGCATCACACAATGTAGGTAATATCGGTATCAGTGTCAGGTATTTGTCTATACAATATATCATCGATATATCAACGTCATATCGCCCAAATCAACCCGATTTTGTGAAAGAAATGGCCTTGGAAGGGAAAATATCGGCCATATCAGTGATATGTCGGTCACCTGTCCATAAGGATATATCACGATATGGCTTACCTTGGCTTTGGGCCCTAGCGGATTCCCGATCTTGTACTTTAAGGAGTTATGAGATGTGGTACGCTTTGGCTTGTTTGCGGTGGTGAATTTGCTTATGGGAATCATGGATTTGGCTGATCAACAATGCCCTTCTCTTTCTCCCCCTTATGAAGGAGGGGGCTAATAGAATTGAGGACTTCCGTCCAGTTGCCATTTCGAATATGGTGTATCTTATTGTTGCCAAGGTGTTAGCGAATCATCCAAGCTTCGTCCTTGAGGACTTGATTGCTTCTACTCAGACCACATTCATTCATTATCGTCGGATGATGGATAGTGTGGTCATGACCTCTGAGGTGATTGGTGACTGGAAGATCAGATGTGTGATGGGTCTACTTTGGAAGCTGGACTTCTCTAAAGCCTACGGCTGTGTTGATTGGGGTTTCTCTAGTCCTTTCTAGCGAAGCGTGGCTTCCCCGAGGAGTGGATTGCAATGGTGAAGAGATGCATCACTACTTCATCTCTTGCGGTCCTGGCCAATGGACCTTCAGAGGAGGGATTCCTCCAACCCCAGCAGGGGTTCGCCAAGGTTACCCTTTAGTGCCATTATTGTTTTGTCATTGCGGCGGATGTCCTTGCTGTTATGACCAGTGGGGTGGTGTATCATGGGATGACATCTGGATATTCTGGGGGTGATTTGTCTTTCCCGTTCTCCAGTATGCGGACGATACCTTTCTTCATTGAGGGAGGTTGTGACGAGGTCATGTCCATGCATACTATGCAAGACATTTTTGGAGAGCTCTCTTGGTTGGCAATGAACATATTGAGATCTGTTTTCAAGCTGTTTGGGTTGTCGGATTTTGAGATTGATGAGTGCACGTTAGGAGTGCACATGGATCGGATTGGATCGGATTTTGACTTAATCCGTGTCCAATCCACACACAACGGATTTTTTATTTTTCCAGTCCAATCCAATCCATTAAATATGCAAATCCGATCCAATCCAATCCACCAGATTACGGATTGGATCGGATTGATTCGGATTTTTTATGCTCACCTAATTTATGATTAAGTTTGTAGCATAGTCGAACTCGACCTTCTAATCATGGTTCTAAAATTGAGATTATGGTTAAATGTAAAGAAAAGAATAGTTAATTTTTAGAAAGCAATTTGACTTAATTTCTTTGAAAAGCAAAAACATATATGCTTGTTATGAATTTATTACAACCAATCATTGTATAACTAAATAAAAATAACATATTTGTGATCCATAGAAATCATAAAAGAATCATGTTGACTTTGAATAAAATTGCAAGTTTGTATATATCAAATAGGAACTACAAATAGCTTGCAACTAACCTGCTCGGCTATGTGGTGCGGGAAGAAGGATCGTGCACGGGGGAGGTTTGGGTCAAGAACCATGGGCAACTGTGCAGTAGGGAGGGATGTATTTGAGGTTCTTGACTGCCCGTACGCAAGGGAGGTCTGGGGTCGAAGACGAGGTCTGGATGCGCATGCACGAGGGGGGTCTAGTTACACGTGCGTATAGTTGGGGACATGGAGGGCATAGATGACGACGAGACGAAATATGGCTGGGGACGAGATCTGGCTACACGCGCGCAAGGGAGGTATGGGAGAGCAGAGGATGAGGTCTTACTGTGCATGCACAAGGAAGATCTGGCTGTGCATGTGCACAACAAGGACAAGGACGACATCCGACGGAGATATGTGTGCACCTGAGGGTGGAGATGTGTGTGACGCGTTTGTTTGGAATGGGTCCCGAGTGGGTTTATATTTATTTATTATTATTTTTAGAAGTATGTTTCGTTTGAAAAATTGGAAAGGCCTGAAGGACATTGCGGGTAGGTATTACTTTTTTTAAACCAGCTAGTAGGGTGAGATAAGGGGATTTCCAGCAAGTTGTGTGTGTTAAAACTTGAATTGGAATAGGTTTAAATTATAAAGAAAGTAGCTTGGATATTTATGCATAGCTTTCAAATAAAATGTAATATATAATATGCTTTATTGAGAATAAATAAAGTAGTATATTATTATTTACTAACGGATTAACGGATTGGATCGGATTGGATTTTGATAATAATCCGATCCAATCCATAAATGAACGGATTTGTAAAATTCCAATCCGATCCATTAAACTTATAAATCCAAACCAATCCAATCCAATCCAATGACAACGGATTGGATCGGATTAGGGATTTTATCCGATCCATGTGCACCCCTAGTGCACGTGCATTCTGGATACTTCTCCGAGCTCTTTGCCTATTGGTTACCTTGGCTTACCTTTGAATTGTAGGCGCTTGAGACAATCCGATGGCTATTGGTGATTGAGAAACTGGAGCGCAAGTTGGCAGGATTGAAGGCCTCCTATCTTTAGCGCGGGGGAAGACTTGTTCTTCTTACGGTGGTGTCGGGTGACAATCCCCATCTTCTTCATTTCTACAAGCATCCTCTCGATTACGATTTGAAATCACCTAGAGCCGTGCGTGCACTGCTTCTTTTGGAGTCTTTCTAATGGGCATACAAGAGGATTACACATGGTGATTTGAGAGGCGGTTACTTCGTCTAAGGATCCGGGTGGATTGGGTGTCTTCAGACTAGAGGATATGAACAAAGTCATGTTGTTGAAGTGGGCGGCGAGACTGTGGGGTCATGGGGAGGACCTCACATGCATACTTTTTCTTGACCGTTATGATATCCGGGCGCAGTCGCGGGTGGAGGCCTCTTCTCAGCGCCACTGCTTAGCTTTTTGGAAGGGAATTTGGTCGGTGATAAATGAACTTATGGTGCATATGCGCCCGATGGTAGGCAACGAAAAATGGTTTATGTTTCGAAAGGTTAACTGGTCTGTGGTGGGGTGGCGACTTATGGAGCGGTTCCCTCGTCTTTTTGCTCTAGCAGAGGTTCGGGAGACGCGTGTATAGGATGCTTGGGAGGATGACCAGTGGATGCCTTGCTTTTCTTCTCCCCTATATGAGCAACGATTTGGAGTCTTTATGCAGATGATTGAGGAGATCACGATTACGTCGTGCCCAACTAGGGGATGGGATCACAGGTTATGGCGTGACGGCTTGTTCTTTGTAAGGCATACAAGGTCGTGTCCATGGTTTTAAAAGGCGGCGCCTCGAAGCGCAAAGGCGTACGCCTCGAGGCGAGGCGGGCCCAAAACGCCCCGAGGCACACGCCTCAGGTACATCATAAGAGGCGTACGCCTCAGCCTCGCCTGAGGCGCTCGAGGCGAGGCTGAGGCGTAAGCCTCAAAAAATCATATTTTTTTTCAAATTTCAGGTCACGTGCAAAGCACGTGACCTTTTTTTTGTAAAACCGAAGGGTTGGGGGGAGGGGGGCGTTCAAAGAGAATTGATCGCTTGAAATAAGTGAAGCTCCATGATCTTGTATACATCATGTTCCATTTATTATACACCTACACATACTATTTCTATTGCACACAGATTTGAGTTTGAATTGTAATAAATATTTTATATTAGTTGCAAGTTTTCAACTTGATGTTATTTGGTTATATAAGTTGTGAATGTTAGATTAATTATCGTATATATGAAGAAGAAAGTTTGAAAATAAACAGCGAGACCCCCGTCTTGTTGGGGTATCATATGGCAGGAGGGGATGCATACGGTTCTCCAACAATGTCCAGCAAGACAAATGGTTGGGATTCAAGGTATGTTGGTATTTTTTTACTTCGAACACTAAAAATTATGGTTTTTATTGTACTTTAGTATTAAGTATAGACTTTAATTCAATACTCATATGGAATTATTGAAGTTGGAGTTGGAACTTAATATTCCATATATTAGTAGCTTAGTATTAGTTTTATTTGAACTACAATGCCTTCATCGCTTATGTATTGTATTACTAGTGTTAAACTATTCTTAAATGTGTTTTTGGGAAAACTTAATATTATCATATACTTTTTTCAATGTATTTTGCTCTAATTTAAATTTTTTTTCCAAAAATTGAGGCTTACGCCTCGACCACCTCGAGGCTTACGCCTAACACACTTGTGACAAACCCATTCAATTCGATGTCGGAGTTACTGCGTCCGGTGGCCACGATCTGGGTGATTTGGATCATTCTTAATGGGTTCATTTTTACATCTCATAGGTTCTATGTTGATAATGTAATCCATCTAGCTAGATCTCTCCTCGAGACGTGGTCGCTCTAAGTTTTCTTGATAGCTTTTGCATTTTAATATATCTTTGGGCGGACACCTCCGTAGTGTTTCCCCTTCTTTTGACTAAAAAAAAGTCCTTGCGGTCTCCCCGGCTAGATATGCACACTAATGCGGAGTACGATCACTATTTTTGGTCCGCCTTTTCCCCATAATGACAACATTAGGCCATATGCAACGGTCACAAAATCACACTTAGACTCCAGTTTATATTTATAATGAACGTAGCATTCTTAGTCATGTATTATTCTCAGTAGTCTAAAATCGATTTATGACAAGAATTATTATTGCCTTTTCAAGTGTCATATATTTCTTTCCATGAACAACACATGCATGATTGACGGGGTCATGATCTCCGATCTTGTATTATTCACACCACTTTCTAAAATCCACTTATGACAAGAAGAATTATTGCCTCGTCATTTGACATATCTCTATTGCCATGACTTCATAGAGGGAAGCTTAAAGTTCTTATACTTGGTATGATGTTTCATCCGTCCATGTTCACTACTGGTGTCTGTGTTCGTTGTTGCGATTACTTCATGCTTTTGGCCTCGGGAACATCCAGATTAGTTTTTCCTCATCTTCTTATGACATGGTTTCTTAGCAGGATGAATATCCCATGATTTCTTAGCAGGATGGATATCTCAACAACAACCTCTCCAGAGAATATCCTGGCTTACCATAATGGCCACACTTCTTATAACGTTCCTACTTGTTAATCTTGCGTCATGGACTGCAAGACATAAAGGTACTGTGCTTCGTGGTATCAGTCCAGGAACCAGATGATTTGATGTTCATAGCCTGTTGCATATTTTCTAGTCTGCGTGGATTTGGTAATAGACAACCTTTAGCTTGGTAATAGACATCCTTTAGCATGGGAAACTTGGAGGAGTTGAAAACTTGGCTCTGAACATTCACACACTAGGCAGAGACCTTTAAGAAAGATTTTTTTGGAAGCCAAAAAAGAGGGAAACACGCGTAGGTGTCCGCCCTAATAAAATATAATAAGGAAAAATATCAATACAGGAGCCAAGATTCAAGACCTTTACGGAAGATAATGCGCGATTCTTCCAAATCTAACCCAGCAATACTTTTGCTTTTGTTTCTTCTGGGAATCTAACACCTCATTTGCATAGTAATTTAAGTCCTCACACTTGGATTGTGAGGGCTTTATAATATCTAGTCGGGATCATTTCTCATTGGAGGAAACTGTGCACCTCACAACTGAGTTGGTTAATTCAAACATTTTGCTTCTTTCTGTCTGCTGTGTTTGCAAGAATTGTATGCTGGATGTCTTCTTTCGAAAGATCGCCGGATAAAAACCTGTGGAAACATAGTTGCTAATCCAGGTCTTAAACTGGTTATTCTCAATCCATGAGTGCACATCTTTCGAGGAGCTTGGAAGCCTTAGCAGCCTATCACCCTTCTCCCTCTCTCCTTTGGTGTTTCCACTCCCCTCTCGCTCACTCATCCATTATCGTGTCACCTTCCCACAAATATTACAACCATGCTTCATATTAACAATGGAGGAATGATTATGCAGGGTATAATCTATGATCAAGACGAAAATCCTTGAAGAAACTTGTTCAAAAATCGAGATGAGTGGGAAAGGGAGATGGAGCGCATGAGCAAGGGAAGAGGGAGCAGTGAGTAAACATGCGTTCATCGTAGGGCCATCTTCTTATATAAGAGCAACAAAGAAGTACACTCGGGCAAGAGTGAAGCCATTGATGAATCCGTCATGGAGGAGTTGGTCGGGGAGTGACCCTGGAGCGGTCCGAAGCAACAAAGAAGGTCGGGGAGGCTGAAGTAGAAAGAGGGAACGACCACATGGTGCTTCCACTGCGGTGTGGGAGACTAGGGGTGCACATGGATCGGATTAGATCGGATTTTGGTTTAATCCGTGTCCAATCCACACATAACGGATTTTTGATTTTTCCAGTCCAATCCAATACATTAAACATGCAAATCCAATCCAATCCAATCCACCGGATTACGGATTGGATCGGATTGGTTCAGATTTTTAATTCTCACCTAATCTATGAGTAAGTTTGTAGCATAGTCGAACTTGACGTTCGAATTATGGTTCTAAATTTGAGATTATGTATCAATGCAAAGAAAAGAATGGTTAATTTTTGGAAAACAATTTGACTTAATTTTTTTGAAAAGCAAAAATATATATGCTTGTTATGAATTTATTACAATCGATTATTATATAACTAAATAAAAATAGCATACTTGTGATCCGTAGAAATCATAAAAAATCATGTTGACTTTGAATAAAATTGCAAGTTTGTATATATTAAATAGGAACTATAACTAGATAACTACGCATGTGCAAGGAAGACCTGGTTGTACATGCGCACAACTAGAACAAGGACAACATCCGGTGGAGATATGTGTGCACCTGAGGGTGGAGATGTGTGTGGCGCAGGTGAGTGTTTTGTTTGTAATGGGTCCCGAGTGGGTTTAGGTTTATGTATTATTATTTTTAGAAGTTTGTTTCGTTTGAAAAATTGGAAGGGCCTAAAGGACATTACGGGTAGGTATTACCTTTTTCTAAACCAACTAGTATGGTGAGATAAGGGGTTTTCCAGCAAGTTGTGTGTAGTAAAACTTGAATTGGAATATATTTAAGTTAATAAAGAGACTAGCTTGGATATTTACACATAGCTTTCAAATAAAATGTAATATATAATATGCTTTACTGAGAATAAATAAAGTAGTATATATTATTATTTATTAACGGATTAATGGATTGGATCGGATTGGATCTTGACAATAATCCGATCCAATCCATAAATGAACGGATTTGTAAAATTCCAATCCGATCCGGTCCACTAAACTTATAAATCCAAACTGATCCAATCCAATGACAACGGATTGGATCGGATTACGGATTTTATCCGATCCATGTGCACCCCTATGGGAGACCACCTGTCTATGACTTGTGCGTCAAAGGGCCACAATGCTTTCGTTGTGGTTTCCCGGGTAATCTTCGGAGGGTTTGTATGGGAAAGGTTTCTTAGTCGACGAAGGAGACATCTTAGGCGGTGGAGACGATGCATGTTGACACCCTGGTTCGATTGAAAGCGGACTTTGCGTGTCTATTTCTTGCTCTTTCTAAGGGAGCGGAAGTTGAGCAACCACTGGAAGGACTCTTGATGGGGGAAGGCAATGAGGAGACCTTGCGATTGGTATACGATAAGCAAGGTTGGCCGGGGCAGGGGACAATATGCTTGAGCTCCTGGGAGGGCTTCTTTGTGTAAGGGGGCTATCCCCCGCATGAGCGAAAGTAAGCGCTGAAGGGAGCCATTAAAGGCTACTTACTGCCGAAATCGACAGGGCGAAGCTGGTGGCGGAGACCACGATATCTTGATGATGCTTCGAGGGGAGTCGACGTGATGTGGAAGATGAAGATTATCGATGTGCTACTGAGATGCAGGAAGGTGGAAATCCTCAAAGAGGCACTACCTCATGTTGATGAAGTTGCGAAGCTTTGTAGCTCTGATCTGCGGCCTGGAGAGGAACCAGAGGTGATCGTTTTGTTGCGGTGCTCCAAGCCCCCACTTCTGATGAGAGCTATCTTTTGGCTTAGGCATAGACCTGTGCCAATCTGGTTGGTCCCTTTGGTCGAGAAGCCACACAGAGGCGTTGTGGTAGCTGAGGCGACGAAGGAATGGTCGTCAATCATCGGAAAATCCTAAAAGGCACGAACATCGGTGGGAGTTACATAAAAGGGGATAATTAGAGTGCAATTAGTCACAAGCCCTAAAAGCGCAACTTTCGACGCTCGCGCTTTTTTCTCGGGTTTTGAATAGACAACTGCAGATTCGGGCCGGCTTCATGACCCGATAAACTCGAGTGCTCTATTAGATCCGAAGGATTGAACAAGTGACGTGGATTCAGAGGTTCGAGACTTAACCCAAACACCCATCTTGGTCTAGAACATCCCTTCCCTTCCGACTACAAGATTCGGTTCCGAAGCCTCAAATCTTGATGAATTTTTTGACCTGATGGAGGGTGTTCTATTCCTGGAATGAGGTAGCGACGACATGCTCTCTTCAAAGGACGCTGTTGCGGTGTTGGTTGGAGTAGATTCTACTGCGCAGGGGTCTACATAGAGACCTGAACACAGTAACGACACAGGAAGCGATGGTAGGTCGGAGGCTGCGGAGTTAGGGAGGGCTCCGTGATGGCTTAAGGCATCTATGACAGTCCTGCGCTATGCGTAGGTGAGGGGAGGAGTTGAACACGTTAAAGCGAAGAAGAGGGGCATGGCTTGAGCATATTATCGAGTTTGCATCGGGGGGCGAGCACAATTACATTATTTCTATTGTAAGTGGCGGCGGGTGGCTGATCGTGATTGGGAAACACATAGACTGGAATGTATGCACAGAGGACTTTTACACGGTGCTGACATCGTGTATGATGACCAGATAAAAGGAGGTTCTTTGTGCCAGGAGGAACATTGCTCCATGGAAGAGGGGAGGGAGATTGAAGCTGGGAAACCCATGGTGGGAGTTCCATCTGACCGAAATCTGGTGGTTGAGGGTGATTCGGAAAGGCTCTTTGAAGAAGTAGCACATATTGTTGGAATTAAGATGGTGGGACAATCTCCTTGGTTACTCACTGAAAATCTTATCATGGATTGTGCGGGTGTTGGGTCTACCTGAGAAACAATCGGCAATCATCTCCATGCTGACTGAGTGGAGAATTGATGTTATGTCTTCAGGAAACAAAGATTGAATCTTGGTAGCTGTGAGATTAAGAACCACTTGAGGACCTCTTGTTATTGACTTCAGAGCGGTGTTACCAAGCAACAACTCATGGGGAGTTGTGGTAGCAATTAGTCACAAGCCCTAAAAGCGCAACTTTCGACGCTTGCGCTTTTTTCTCGGGTTTTGAATAGACAACTGCAGATTCGGGCCGGCTTCATGACCCGATAAACTCGAGTGCTCATTATATCCGAAGGATTGAACAAGTGACGTGGATTCAGAGGTTCGAGACTTAACCCAAACACCCATCTTGGTCTAGAACATCCCTTCCCTTCCGACTACAAGCTTCGGTTCCGAAGCCTCAGATCTTGATGAATTTTTTGACCTGATGGAGGGTGTTCTATTCCTGGAATGAGGTAGCGACGACATGCTCTCTTCAAAGGACGATGTTGCGGTGTTGGTTGGAGTAGATTCTACTGCGCAGGGGTCTACATAGAGACCTGAACACAGTAACGACACAGGAAGCGATGGTAGGTCGGAGGCTGCGGAGTTAGGGAGGGCTCCGTGATGGCTTAAGGCATCTATGACAATCCTGCGCTATGCGTAGGTGAGGGGAGGAGTTGAACACGTTAAAGCGAAGAAGAGGGGCATGGCTTGAGCATATTATCGAGTTTGCATCCGGGGGGCTGCACAATTACATTATTTCTATTGTAAGTGGCGGCGGGCGGCTGATCGTGTTTGGGAAACACATAGACTGGAATGTATGCACAGAGGACTTTTACACGGTGCTGACATAGTGTGTGATGACCAGATAGAAGGAGGTTCATTGTGCCAGGAGGAACATTGCTCCATGGAAGAGGGGAGGGAGATTGAAGCTGGGAAACCCATGGTGGGAGTTCCATCTGACCGAAATCTGGTGGTTGAGGGTGATTCGGAAAGGCTCTTTGAAGAAGAAGTAGCACATATTGTTGGAATTAAGATGGTGGGGCAATCTCCTTGGTTACTCACTGAAAATCTTATCATGGATTGTGCGGGTGTTGGGTCTACCTGAGAAACAATCGACAATCATCTCCATGCTGACTGAGTGGAGAATTGATGTCATGTCTTCAGGAAACAAAGATTGAATCTTGGTAGCTGTGAGATGAAGAACCACTTTAGGACCTCTTGTTATTGACTTCAGAGCAGTGTTACCAAGCAACAACTCATGGGGAGTTGTGGTAGCATGGAATGGGATCCTGTTCGAGTTGATTGATGAGGTGAAGTTGATACACTCTATCTCAATGCTCTTGGTTTGTAAGGCGGATCTGACTTGCCTGATTGTCACATCGGTGTATGGCATTTCGAGAGCGTCGCCTAATGAGGCGTTTTGAGAAGAGATGCATAGCATTAGGAAGAGGTTCGCGGAGATTGTATGGGTAGTGGGTGGAGACTTTATTGTTACTCTCTATGCGAAGGATATGCCCGGTGGGAGAGGTGCTCAGGATCCAAGCTTTGGACTTTTCGCTAGTACGGTGCAGGACCTGAATTTAGAGGTCTTTTGATGCAACGAACTGCATGTACACTTAGAGGAACTCATCTTCCAGGTCACGGATTGATCGATTTCTCCGGTCGGTCGTGGCATTGGAGATGTTTAGTCTGGCGACTATTACTTCGCTTCCAAGATCGAGATCAGACGAAACGCCTCGGTGTTTGTACACATGCAACAACATAGACAATTCATCATAGTTCTTATTTAAGAGATGGTGAATGTTAAAGGAAGATTTCCTTGATCTGGTTGTCTCTTTTTGGTCGAGCTTGGATGTGGAGGACTTGGTTACTACGAGATTGGCATTGAAATTGGTGGCATTGCATCGTAGTTTCTAAAAGGTTATTTGGGTTGAGTCGGGCTTGAGAAGGAATCAGGCCCAAGAGGAACTGGTGAGACTAGATTTACTGGAGGATGGTATGGAGTTGCACGAGGAGTTACTAAGCCGTAGGTTGGTGCAAAAATGATGGAGGACGAAGATATAAAGAAGGAATTAGAGTGGAGACAAAGATCAAGGCAAAAGTGGCTGATGGAGGGCGATGCGAACACTAGGTTTTTCCATGCTGTGGCAAATGACAGAAGGAGGAACTCGATCCATTTGGTCGAGGTTGGGGGTGTGGAAATATGTAGGGAGGTTAAGGTTGCAAGGGTAGTCACATGTTTCTTAATGAACATGAGCAGACAGACAATGCCTGTCGGTTCGAGGTGGCTGGGCTTGGGGGTTAATCGCATCTCCAATGAAGTGCTAGAGGTTAGGGTGCAGGAGGTTCGTAATGCCTTGTTTGCACTCATCTCAGATATGTATCCTGGTCTGGATGTTTTCCGGTCTTCTTCTACAGGGCGTTTTGGGATCTCATCGTAGAAGAGATACTGGCGATGATGACTGAATTTGTGGATGGTAACTATATTTATGATAGAATCAACCGGTCCTTTCTTTTCTTTTTTCCCAAGAAAGATATTACTATTAAAGTGGCGGAGTACCGGTCTATTACCTTATCAAGTGCATTCTACCTAATCGCGGCGAAGACTTTGGCAAACTGTATGAGGGGAGTGTTGAACAAGCTTTTATTGCTAGTCCATAGCGCCTTCTACCCGGGCAGACAACTTATGAACAATGTGGTTATAGCATCCGAGATAGAGGCTGATTGACGAAGATGTAGAACCAAGGGGGTGATGTGGAAGGTGGATTTTTGCAAGGTGTACAACTGTTTAAATTCGCGCTTCATCTGAGCATCTTTACATAAGCAAGGTGGCCAATTCTCTGGGGCTATCTATAGTGGATGCGGCTGGGTGCAAATTCACTTGGAGGAATACGAGATCCTGGTCTAGACTTGACAGATTTCTGATGTCCGTTGAGGCGGGGGAGGCCTTCTCGCTGGCGAGGGTGTGGGCGCTTCCGAGGACGTTATCTGATCACACTCCCATTCTATGGAGCTCTGGAGAGGACCACCCAGGTCGTTTCTTTTTCCGGTTCGAGCGGAAGTGGCTGTTGGAGGATGGCTTTTGGGATTTGGTCACTGAGCACTGGCAGAGCTTCATGGGGGAAGGGTCAGCGGTGTCGCGATTCGCGGTAAAGCTAGCATCCCTAAGACGGTTACTGTTATCGTTTGGGAAGGATGTCGCGCGACGACGAAGAGCGGTCAAGAAAGAGGCTGAGGCGGGGATTAGCAAGCTAGACGGACTAGAGGATAAGCGGGGGTTGTCACCGACGGAGGTAGAGGAGAGGGCCGCGTGGCTAGAGGCCGTGTACCTGGAGGACAGGAAAGATGAGGTCCACTGGCGGCAGAGATCGAGGCTAAGGGAAGGTGACGCGAACACACGCTTTTTCCATTCAGTTGCGTCTGGGAGAAGGAGAAGGAGCTTCCTACACGAGTTGGAGGTGGGGGAGAGGTCGGTGTTAGGCGAGAAGAACATAGGTGCCACTTTGCGGGAGCACTTCGTGAGGGCTTCCAGGAGGGTGAGGGGGGAGGACGCTTGGGGTTGGACGTGCCGAGGTGCTGGGTCTTTATCTGCTGCTCAGTCTGAGTCGCTAGTGGCTGCTTTCTCTGAAGAGTTCCGCAGAGCAGTTAGGGATCTGAATGGGGACGAGGCTCCTGGTACCGATGGCTTTTCTATTTCGTTTTACCGGGAGTTCTGGGAGATGCTGAAGGGAGATATTCTTGAGGTCTTGGATGAGTTCAGGTTGGCCAACATGGGTTTTGAGAAAGTTAACAGAGCCTTGATCTTTCTGCTGCGCAAGAAGGAGAATCCTGTGGATGTTGGGGACTTTAGGCCTATCTCTATTTCCAATGACATTTATCTCATCGGGTCCAAGGTGCTTGCGGGCAGGCTCAGGGCAGTCTTTGCTTCTATAGTCTTACCTGCCCAATCTGCATTTATCCCTGGTCGTTGTATGGCGGATGGGATCGTTGCTGCGTCCGAGGCTTGTCTTGAGTGGAAGAGGTCTGCAAAGAAAGGTGCCGTATGGAAGATTGATTACGCCAAGGCCTACGATTGTGTTAGCTGGAAGTTTCTTTGGACTTCGATGCAGAGCAGTAGTTTTCCAGAGGAGTGGATTGGGTGGATTAAGAGATGCGTCACTACATGTTCATGTTCCGTGTTGGTTAACGGAAGGCCGGAGGGTGGGTGGTTCCAGCCGCAGATGGGCGTGCGCCAGGGTTGCCCATTAGCTCCCTTGTTGTTTGTGCTGGTGGCGGACTGTCTGGCCGTCTTGTTTCAGCGGGCAATTGAGGCGAGGTGGTGTGAGGGTTTCAGGTTTGGGGACATATCCATTCCGGTTCTGCAGTATGCTGATGACACGCTGATCTTTCTGGGGGGGGCGGAAGAGCAGAATTACAATGCGGTTACTTTGGTTGACTTATTCGGGTACTTGTCCGGTTTAAAGATCAACAGGCAAAAGTCGATGCTGGTTCTGCTCGCGATGGAGGATGGGGAGAGTTGCAGGCTCGCGGAGTGGGCGGGGTGTCCACGGGGACATTTGCCGATCACCTATATGGGGATACCTCTCGTTGCAGGCAGATTGAGGAAGTCGCATTGGGATTGTGTTCTGCGAAGGTTGGAGGAGCGATTGGAGGGCTGGAAGGCCACCACCCTTTCCAAGGGTGGGAAGCTTACCCTGCTGAAGCATGTTCTGTCTGCCATTCCAGTGTTTTTCTACTCCACGAGACTGATGCCTGTTGGGGTGAGAAGGAAGGTGGAGGCCCTGATGAAAGCTTTTTTCTGGTCGGAGGGGAAGCAGTCGGGAAAGGTGTTTCACCTGGTCGCTTGGAAGGACGTAGTGGTGCCTGTCTCGGAGGGGGGGCTTGGTATTCGAGATGTGGAGCTGATGAACAAAGCTTTGCTTGCGAAGTGGGTGGTGCGGATCTGGGGCACATCCGACTCTTTGGTCTTGCGCCTGCTAGGTCAGTCTATGGTGTCGCTGGGGATTTGGTGGCTCAGAGGGTACGTCATGAGTCTCCCTTATGGAAGGGTATCCGTGCTGTGCTTCTTGGGCTCGTGTCCTTCCTCCGCCCGAGGCTGGGGAGTGGTCTCTGGTTCCGTTTCTGGCAGGATGATTGGACTGGGGATAGGATGCTGGCCACCCGATTCCCTAGGCTGGTGGCTTTGGCGGCTGACAGAGGGGCGCGTGTGGCCGAGGTGGCTGATTCGGGATCGTGGGCTCCGAGGTTTCACTCCGATCTCTCGAATCAGTGGATGGAAGATTTTTTGCGGCTACTATCTGAGGTTCCCGCTATTGAGGAGATGTCTGGTGACCCAGACCACTTCGTTTGGGCAGATGGTAAGTTCTCCGTGAAGATGGTGTACCAGAAGTTGAGAGCTGGAGCAATGGTAGTTGATGAAGACCTTTGCGCGAACATGAAAGTGATTTGGGCGGCCAAGACTCCTACTCGTGTCAAGGTCTTTCTTTGGTGCCTTAGGAGAAACCGTCTGTGTGATAAGATGAGGAGGGGGAGGATTCTGGGTACGACGGACCTGCAATGTGACAGATGCGAGGAGGAGGCGGAGGACGCGAATCACATCTTCTTCGGTTGCAGGACATCGACACAGGTTTGGGATGCTGTGGGGATTTCGTGGGTCCAGGCATCCGGCCTGGGTCCTTTCTGGAGGTTTATTCGTTCGGTGGGGCTTGGGTCCTCTGGGGATGTGTCCAGGCCCTTCGCCGTGCTGTGGGCTATGTGGCTTGGCAGGAATGACCGTACTTTCAAGGGGCAACGTTTCTACTCTGAAAATGTAGTTGCTCACTGTAATGCTGCATACAATTTCTGGATTTCTAACTGATGTACCTTTTGGTTACTTAATGAATATTTTAGTGTGGTGACTCCGCCTCGGGAGGGCTCCCCCTTTTTTCTAGTAAAAAAAAAGGCAAGGTTTTCTAGATATGCAGATTGCTTGGATGAAGAGGTGTCTGTTGGACATGCGAGCCCACGACGAGCCATTATGCAATAATTGTTATTGCAAAAATCATTCCGTGATTTGAAATGAAGAATAACTAATTTGGTTAATAGGTCCATTTGTATAATTAGGGTTACGTACCTTGTTCATCTTGATGATCATACAACTGCTGATTCAATTGTTGAATCATTGAGGCTGGTGTTTGGATGAATATCTAAAGAGTTAGATTGAGGACTCATCAAGCACCGTTAAATGATTGTTAAGAGATGAACTCTAGCTTGAGTAGGATATGGCAATCCTTTCTCTCATGGCTGATATCTAACCGACCTCTTGATGCAGGTCCTCTACATAAGAATTGAGATTCAGAGGTGTTAGATAAGTTGGGTCAAAGAGTTGACTTAACGAGGTCGAGATACTCAAAGATCTATGTCGTATGCTGTCACGATATAGGCACACATCCTCTAACCGGAGACAAATGTGTTACTATATGTTTGAGTACGTACATTTGGTAGACCGATAGGTTGATGATCTAATCAAGATCTATACACCGGCGCGCTAATGCGCACACAAGGGCATATGAGTAATATGATCTCTCAAAGGGATCATACATATTAATTTATTGTCCGGAAGACATGAGCTCACTTATGTGATATTGGGAATCAAATTTTGTGCGCAATTGTCTCGCTTTGGAGGTTTGACTGAATTTGTAGGTGTGGTATATGCTTTTGGATGATATATGATCAATATTTGGGTATGGTATATGCTTTTGGAAAGTATATGCTCGATACTAATTCCCAATGATCAAATTAGAAGCTTAAATATAAAACTCTAAAAGTATAAAAGAGATCTAAAACTTCAGGTTTATTCTAGATCTTCTAGTATGCATGATGTATAGGTATTAGGAATACCTGAGGGTGATGTGATCATAAGCGATTGTATAATCAGATGCATTGAGAAAATTAGATCTACGACCTTGATTTAATCAAGCATCTGTGGGAGATCCCCGAAATCTGGATTTGAAATATGATCTCAATATCCAAGTCACTATACGTGGAACATACAATCACACTGTCCTTATCTCTAAGTATCTGCAGAGAAAAAGCATTATATTGAATCAGTTAAAGGGTAATTTCATTGTTGAGCATTGAGGAAAATTGATAGTTAAATATGATTTAATTTTCATGAATAATATGAATTTGATTCATATTATTTGGCCATTGATAGAGAGTTATCTAAGATAATTAAATGTGATTTAATTATCAAAGATGTGAATAATGTGAATGTGATTCATATTGTTGGAGCACATGAGTATATAGATCCAAGATGATTAAATATGATATAATTATCATGGATATGAATAATATGGGTAACCATATCCCTTTATTATTCATGGATATTATAAATGTGATTTATAATATATATTAGAGATAGAGCTATTTCTAAATAACATTTATAATTTAAATGTTGATGTGAATTGGATTTACATTGGACAATTAATTAAAAATGTAATTTACATTTTATTTTTAGTTGTGAATATGATTCACAAATTTCCAATGTCATAATTGATATTTCATCAAAATAATTTGGAATTAATTATTGTGAAATAATTTGCAACAAATGTTGTTGTAAATTTTGGATAAATACGTGGAATAATAGATTGCATGTAAAAGGAGAAAGAAGGCTCCCTTCTTATGGGGGGGACGACCACCAAGTCCTATTAGGATTTATGGCCGTCTAACCCCTTTATGGAAGGTTGCTAGCCTTCTTCCTATTTCTCCAAGGTACATTGATTTAATGAAAATTTATTTATATTGTTTATTTTTCATTATAATTAATTTAATTAATTGTTGTTGTGTTTTTAACAACAAAATCATGGCCACTAAAAGAATCATAAATCATTCTCATCCATTGATTTTGTTGTCCATGGATTAAGATCCATGAACTCCGAAAATATTATATAAGAACAGACAACCCTAGCACTTCAAGTGAAGTGAACAACATATGCTCTCTCTCTACACGGCAAGCCTCTCTCTCTCTCTCTCGTCCTTAGTGCTCGTCTACCCAAACCCTAAAAAGGGTCGCTGTCGTCGCCACGTCGTTGTGCCGCCGCTTTGACCGCTCGTGAATCTCCGTCTCTTGTGTGCCTCACTCGTGAAGAAGACGTCGGATCTCGTGTGAAGAGATCAGGAGATTTACCACTTAGATCATCAACATGGATTGCGAGGAGCAGACATTTCATCAACATGCTCGCGAGAGTCTCCTTCGTCGGATCGGAATGGAGACATGAGGTCTTTTCCTTTAGAGATTCGATCACAACCACGCTTCAAGAGGTAACCTTAATACATGCGTGTGGTTTAGATAAAGTGATTCGAGAAGTGTTCTCGGATCTTGTTGTTTATTTAAAATTTTAAATTCCTCTACCCCGAGCAACTAGTGCGATGTTGGTTAATGGTCAGGGGGGTCTTCCAGCGCAGCGGGGCATTTGACTTGGATGTCCATTAGCTCCCCTCCTCTTTGTCCTTGCAACAGATGCATGATAAATTATGGTTGAACACACGATCACAGACACGCGATCACAGGGGTATATTCAAAGGTGGAGATCTCGATTCCCATTCTTCAGTATGCGAATGATACGATCCTTTTTGCATTGGAGGTTAGTCGAGAGGCAGAGGTATGTCAGCGGTTCTTGATATCTTTGGGACCATTTCGAGGATGAGAATCTACAGGAAGAAGTCGGGATTCATACCTTTTGGCTTGAATGAAGAGGAGATTATGAGATGTGAGGCTTCGTTACGCTGCTTGGGAGGCCAATTGCGCGATACACTAGCTTTGTGTCCCACTAATTGCAGGAAAGTTGAGTTTGGCGGAGTGGCTTCTGGTGATCGAGAAGATGGAACAAAAGCTAACATGTTGGAAGTCGGTCCATTTATCTAGAGGGGGTAGACTTGTGTTGCTGAGGACGGTGCCGTCAGATACCTATTTTTCTCCTCTCACCTAAGGTTGCTCCCGATTGGGGTGAGGAGGAGACTTGAGGGCATCATGAGGAGGCTTTTCTGGTCCTCCTCTAGGTGGACAAATGGTCTCTGTTTGGTTGATTGCAAGACGGTAATATGCACAAAGGGTGATGGGGACCTTGGGTTCAGAGTGTAGATGAGGTTAAGAAGGCTCTGATCAGCAAAGAGATTGCGTGTATATGTGGCGGTTGCGACGGCCTGGTTTGCAATGTTATACGCAAGATCTATGTGCCGGTAGCTCACTCTCATAATCTGGGGAGCTTGAGGTGTCACCTTCCTATTTTTGGCGAGGCATTTGTGGAGTGGCGCAGAAGATCCATCATTTCCTGAGACCCGTCATTGGTGATGGCAATGACTTCAAGTTTTAGATGGATGATTGGTTTGGGAGCGGAGCTTTAGAAGTGCGGTTTCCCACATATGATGGCATTGGCCACTAACACACAAGGTTTGAAAAAAATGAAAGGCGGAACGAGGCGGTCTCCTTGGAATCGGGGCGAGGCATAGCCTCGAGGCGGTCGAGGCGTAAGCCTCAATTTATATAGAAAAATATGTATAAAACTACAATTATATATATCAAAATGTAATTATATGTTCTCTGCCCAATATATAATAATTTACACTACAAGATATGATGAAATAATAAAGATAAGAACCCCAAAATAGAAGATAGAACAACATCATATACACTTCTACACATTTTCATCCAATCAACGAGGAATTCATTGACTATAGATATTATGAAAGAATTAAACAATACATATATGTCTATGAAATATTGTTGTAATTAAAAGTATGACTAAATATACATCGAAGAAATTTATGTTATCTGTCTAACATATAATATATGATCGCACGAGAAACCATGAATCATATCTATTTCGAGCAAATCTTTGAAATATTGTTGTAATTAAAAGTTCGATTAAATATATGTCGAAGAACTTTATGTTGTGTCTAATATATAATATAAGGCAACATTGAGAAACCATGAACCTTATCCATTTTGTTTGGCTTGATATATTGCTAATCTTCTTAAGTTACAAGTATTGTTAATATTTATGAATTCATTCATTAAGAGTGAAATAGTAAGAGTTTGCCAAAATAGTTGGATACATTAATTGTAAACATGAAGTTATGGGCATGAAATAAACGTCATATTTAGGCATTCATCTTATATAATAATTATCCTAAATAAACATATATTTATAAGCTTCTCAAACTACTAAGTAAACCATTAAAATAATAAAAAATACTTCAAAAAAAGCAAAAACGCCTCATGAAACGCCTCGACCGCCTCGAACGCCTCGACTACTCGAGGTGCCCGCCTCACAGGACTGGTCTGAGGCGTAAGCCTCGAGGGCTAAAAGGGTCCGCCTCGCCTCGTGGCGTACGCCTCGACCGCCTTGAGGCTAGCCTTTTCAAACCATGCTAACACGGAGGCCTTAGTAGTCGAGATTTGGGAAGGACAATCGTTCTTTCCCGAATTTAGGTTCGAGCTCTCGGATCTATGATTGGGGGGAGCTCTGGTGATGATTGAGGAGCTTGAAAGTGTGGTTTGGCCCACGGTGGGTCGGGATTGTTGGTGTTGATGGGATGGCCTCCTCTCGGTGGGAAGGCATATAAAGCATTGAAAGGACCCATGATCTATGTCCTTGGAGGATGCGTGGCGGACTGTAGCAGAATATGGAAATGGAAGATCCCTGCTCGCGTCAAGATCTTCATGTGGATTTATTGAAGGGGTAGATTAATGATTAGAGACCGTTTGACTCGATTCTTTCCGTTTGCTGACTCAACATGTTCGTGATGTCAAGAGGAAGTGGAGAATGTTGACCATCTTTTCTTCAAATCTAGGAGCTCCATAGAGGCCTGGACCCTACTTGGGAGTCATGCGTCCCTGTTCGATGGCATGATGAGTTTTTGGGTACCATTGAAGCAGGATGGGGGGGCACTTAGAGGGATCGATCTGGGTTGTTAGCATTAATCTGGGCAATCTGCATTGCCAGAAATGGTACCGTGCTTCGTCAGGAAAATGGTGAAAATGTGATGGCATATGGTAAAGCGATTGTTGAAAGCTGGAAAATGTAATTCCTTTTTTCAATTTTCTTATTTTTGCCATGCACTTTTAATTGAGGTGATAATTGGTTATGTTTTTGGGCACACACGTATACGGTGGAGGCCGTTTTTTCTTTCAAAATCTTTCGAGGATCTTCTTCTTCCCTCTCATTCATATATTCCCATTACCGCAACAATTGCCTAGAGAAGATAGGTGTCCTTGATGGATTTTGTGGGTGTGATTTGAATTGTTGTAACTTCTATCTTTATCGTCCTTATTTGCAACCTTTTCAGATATGCTGATTTAGCAGAAATGTCTACTAATCATATACATGGGAGAAATCAATGCCTTAAATGTTGGATTTCGATTTCATTTCGATAAGCTTGGAAAGAGAAATTTGGTGGAATTTTTGCGAAATGATCGGAAATAGGGGAAATTATCTGAAAACTCAATTTTGCCTAAAGTTAAGATATCTAATATTCTTTAATCAATAAATGAGATAGAAATACACATTTTTTTGCTAATAATAATATACTAGCATGCTACGTTACCTTAAATTACCATCCAATCTCTCCAACAGTTTTAGTATCTTGCTCAGAGTCAGAGCTAGATTTGGAACCGGAATTGGAAACCATTTGTTTAACCTCGTGAACATGAAGAGAGTGGTTACACGTGCAATAATAACATAGAAAAAACATAAGTCATTGAAGAAAACTGTCAAAATGATATCTTATGTAAGCAATTGAAGATCGAAATAATTGCTTAGAACTTGTATATTACCAGAATAATTTGTCCTTAGAATGATATTTGGTTTTTGGAATTAAGTAAGTCACACACACAATATGAACAAACAAATCTTTCTAACATGTATGTCTGATAGATGCATTGCAGACCTTGTGATTGTAACATATATGCTATACGAGACCCAAGCAAGTACATATCATTGACAAGCACAATCTACATCCATCATAATAGTAATCAAATACTTACAATCACAAGACTTGGAAGTTTTATAGTAGTCTAGCACTCGTATTCTGCGCACACTCCTTTTAGTAAAGAGAAGCAACAAGAAAAATAGTTCGAGAAATGAGCAAATTTCTAGTGTCTTGTGAGATGAAATGATGCAATGTAATGCACCAATATATAGAGCTCAAAAAGTACCCCAAAGTGGCCGGAATTAAGTGATAGTGGCCTAAGAGGCTAGGAGGTAATATTTCGGTGAAACGTGGCCAGATTCCTCCTTTTCTGTTGTTTCAGTTGAAATTCGATCGAAATGGATCGAAATTCGACCGAATTGGACCGAAATTGCATGAAATGGGTCGAAATGGTTGGAATGTGGGAAAATGGAATACTATGGGAAACTGACTGAAATTTGATGAAATTTCTGTGAAATTTAAGTTCACGGGAGAGATGACGCTTGTAGCTGTGATTGTTTTATCGTCTTTGCCTTGAAAGAAACTGTTCTGTCTCGTTATCAGCATTGTTTGAAAAGTGATAGATCATAATTCTTCAAAAAAGAAAAAAAAAACCTCTTTGTATGACCAATCGATTAAACAAAGGTGATATGAGAATTTGGGGGCCTCTATTATGGAATTTTCCTTTGGTGATCCCATAAGATGATATCCCAGGGTGTCTTAATCAATCCTTGTGTCAAAATGGTTTGTGAGATCTTCATGCTATCATCAAGATTATCAACCACATGCAACGATTCTGTCAATATCCTTGATATGTATGTAATACTCTGAGAGCTTCCACTGGAAATTGAAACATGGATTGCATGGGCTCTTATACCATCCTGAAAATGATTCATAAAGCATTTACACTTGGGGAAACATGGCATACACGGAAACATGGCAAAAACGTGGAATGATGTTGGGTTGGACATGTGCTATCCAATCTGTGAGGCGGTTGAGGACATGGGTAACCTGATTTTTTCTTGCCTAATGTCTTTTATGATATGGGGAGCTCTTGCCATTTATTGGGTAGATCTCTCTATCTTTGATGCTTTCTGGAGGAGACATTACTTTTAGAAGATGACATCGAAGTCAACCACTAAAGGACTTGTAGCTGTGTGGAATTTCGGGAATGGCGTGGTTTTGGGTTGTGAGAGATTATATCTTGAGAATGCCATACGCGGTTCCAAATCCTTGTAGTCGGTCTGGGTTTTGGTTTGAGCCAGATTGGGCTATGATTTAGGTTGTGCTGTGATGTTCTTTTGATTGGCCTCTTTTTTGGCGTTGAGAGGAATTGTGGATGACTATCCATCTCGGGTACTCATCATTTGTTCTCTCAAAAAATTCATCTTATATGCATAATGCATTGTCAACAGCCCTTTCGTGAAATATCAACGATATGATCCATACTTGGTGTAGTAAGACATATTTCCATATCTGACCATTTGATATATAAAATATCCATTGGGCTTGTCATATTTGGTGAAATAAAAGCTTTAGTGGCTGCAAAGTTGATGGCATTGTTATTTTCAGAGCTTTATAGGCAACTCAGATTGAATAGTGTTACCTGTTTTAGTTATTTTAACCTGTCGTGTTCTTGACTCTCGAGGTCATTGATTTATCTATATCACAACCTTTCCATGCCCTCCAGACAGTAAGATTGCCTCCCAAATGCATAGGGCAATGGGCAGTCGTTCTATTATCAATGTATCAACCCAATCCACATTGGTGTGTCCTTCCATGTCATGTATCACTTTCTGTCTTGATAATTTATCATCTGATGTTTGTTGGAATGTATCTTATGCAGTTTGAGTCATCCATTACCTGGCAACCAGTATTTGGCAATGAACATCTGGGATCTGAAAGTTTGAATAGAACTGGAGGAGAAGATGTGACTGATTTATCTGCCCCTGCACCACCTGGACATGTCAGGGCTTGTGAATCTCGTAAAGAAAACTCGGAGCATGAGGCAAGTATAGTTGTTTAAATTAGTTCATTTACTGGTTGTTCGTAGATGATAGAAATTATTTACCTTACTGCAATGCCATCTTTTTTCAGCTTGAGAGTGAGATCGAGCATCGAGAGATAGAAACTCAGAGACCCGAGGGCCTCCAAGGTTGAATTCTTTCGTGTTCAGGGTGCATTTCTGTGATTTCTATCTTTCTATTTTTTAATCCCACGAACATGAGCGTTAACACGACCACATTTGATGAAAGATCGGGAGCTATGCGCATTTGCCTCGATAATGTCATATACCTCCACGAACACCAGTTTTACCCCTTGGATTTATTCTTAAAAACACCATGTTATAGTTAGTTTGTGAAGTTTCATTTTTCTTACAGAACAACCAACATCTGCTATTGATGCTACATCCGCTATCGGTACTCCTACGCCGTTGAATGGAGATTCAGGGACTTTGGGTGCCAACTTTGTCGAAAATGATAAGGTTTGCTGTAATAATGAGGTTTGCTATTTTCCTTAGTATAATCAGTTTTATCTATTGCTGGTTGGAACACAGCGACTATTGGTTCTTTTTGTTGTTTTGAAATTCTTTTCATCTGTTCTTGGTAGGCAGCTGTTCTTTCCTCCTGTTCTACTTGTTATATATATATATATATGTTAAAAAACCGTGATGTGTATGATGTGAATAGTAAACCTCATTGTCGTGTTTATTTCTGCACCCTCTTGTATATCGTGTCAACCTGGCATTTTTATGTATTTGAGTTCGAGGAGACCGCTCTGCCTTCTTCTAGTTGGTGGTTATGTCCTTTATATTACAACGATAACAACAACATCAGCAAAGCCTCTTCCCATAATTAAGTATGGTCGGTTACATGGATTTTTTTGCCTCCATTCAGATCTATTTTGGATTATTCTCAGGCTTAAATCCAATTAACTAAGATCCCTATGGATAATCTCATTCCAACACTTCTTGGGCTTTCCTCACCTTCTCTTAACCGGCTCAACATCCCAAATCTCGTCTCTTCTAACTAGTGCATCAACCGACCTCCTTTGCAAATGCTTAAACCATCTTAATTGATTTTCTTTCATTTTATCCTTCATCGTAGCTATATCAACTTTCCTTCTGTTTTTTCTTTAAAAATCTTTCCTTCTGATTGCATCATTCCAAATGCGATCTTTTCGTATATGACCACACATCCACCTTAGCATTTTCATTTTTGCTATTGTCATTCTCATGGCCTCAAATTTCAGCAAAATTCGGTCGAATTTCTGTTGAATATCGATATCCAGTCGAAATTGAAATTCGTCCGAAATGACCGAAATGACCGAAATATGGGGGTCCTAATACAAAAAATGAACGAAATGACCGAAATTTTGGTCGAAATTCCACCGAAATTCCATCGAAATTCTGTTTTGGTCGGTACCGAAATGGTTACCGAAACCGACATTTAAGGTCTTGGTCATTCTCTACACATGTCTATGGTTCACTATCCAACATTTTGATCTATAGAGCATAACCGGTCTCACGGTTGCTTTGTAATACTTTCCTTTGACTTTCAAAGGGATTTTCTTATCATAAATAACAGTAGAGGCTCCTCTCCACTTTAGCCAACATGCATTTATTCTATGAATAAGATCTCCATCAATTTCCCCATCTCGTTGCAAATTAATTTTAAAAAAAATCATGTCTTTATGATTTTAGTAGATAATTCACCCTCAATGACGATAAGCACTTGGGTAATTTACGAATTTACCCTCAATGACTACAATCAGTTGGGGTAAGAAGCCAAATGCATCCTAAGAAGGTTTATGGTTCAGATTTGATCTAGGTTGGGATTTGATGTACTTTTGAGTGCAACTCTTTTTTGGTGTTGAAGTGGATGTGGATGACTATCCATCTCTATTTATCGTCCTTTGGTCTCTTGAAAATTTCCCTCATATAGCACATTGCATTGTCATCAACACTTTCGTGAAAATATCAACAATATAACCTCCATATTTGACGCAAGACACAAATGTCCAGAGCTGATCTTTTGATGAACGAAATATCGATCGGGCTTGCCACGCCAACACCGCTTTTTTTCACAGGGTCGCTAGTGGTCGGCGGCGATCTAATTCTGTTTCTTCTTTGCTGATTAATGACGCCCAAGTCCAGGGGGAGCGGGAGTTGGGTCACGCTCTGGTGGCCTTTTTTAAGGAATGGTTCGGGCGTCGGTCTGCGCGATTGTGGCGTTGGTCGGGTGGTGGGGCTAGCCTGCTCCCCCAGGTGGATGCGATGAGCCTAATTCGGCCTATTTCTATGGAGGAGGTGAAGGAGGCTGTTTGGGCCCTCAACTCCGACGCGGCGCCGGGCCCCGATGGATTCCCTGTTTCATTTTACCGGGAGTTTTGGGATGTGCTTGCTCAAGACGTTTTGGATGTCGCCCGCGATTTTTGTGCTGGAAACCAGGGGTTTGATAAACTTAACAAGGCTCTTATTGTTCTCATTCCCAAGTCATTGACCGCCAACCGTATCGAGGACTTCCGGCCGATCTCCATTTCCAATTCTATCTACCTTATCATTGCCAAGGTCCTTGCTCGGCGTCTGGCTCTGCTTCTCGATTCTCTCATCTCGCCTACTCAAGCGGCTTTTGTTCGGGGGCGGCAAATTAGTGAATGTTATGCGGTGGCTTCGGAGATTATTCACGCGTGGAGCAAGAACGACGTAGGGGGCTTCTTTGGAAGATTGATTTCGCTAAGGCGTACGACTCTTTGGATTGGCGATTTCTTTGGTCTGTTCTGAAGCGGCGCGGCTTTCCCTCGCAGTGGATCTCGTGGGTACGTCGCTGCGTCTCGACGGCCTCTCTCTCGCTTCTTGTCAACGGGCATCTGGCTGGGGGCTTTTTCCAGCCTCGGCGGGGGATACGGCAGGGGTGTCCCCTTGCTCCTCTGTTATTCGTCTTGGCCGCCGACGTCTTGCCTCGCATGATTCATAATGTGGCTGCGGCGGGTCTTACCCGCGGGTGCTCTCTTGGACCTTACCATGTACCTATTATTCAATTCGCTGATGATACTATTTGCTTTATCGAGGGCGGTGCATCGAATGTGGAGGGTATGGCTACCACGTTGGAGCTCTTCAGCGAGGCCTCGGGCCTCCTCATTAATCATGCTAAATCCTCTTTGGTTCCCTTCTCCATTCCGCGGGATGAGGTCGCGGAGTGTATGCGGATCTTGGGCTGCCCCGCGGGCGCTCTTCCTTTGGAATATTTGGGGCTTCCCTTGACGGCCGGGCGTGCTCGCATATGTGATTGGCGGGCGGTGGTGGAGCGGATGGAATCTCGCTTGGCCGGTTGGCGCGCGGCCCTTCTTTCCCGCGGTGGTCGTTTGGTTCTTCTCAAGTCAGTATTATCTTCGATCCCAATCTATTTCTTCTCTGTTAACGAAATGCCCAAGGGGATCCGACGGAGACTGGATTCGTGCTTGCGGAGGTTTCTCTGGGGAAAGAAGGGGGAGGGGAGGAGGGGTGTGCACTTGGTTGGCTGGGACGAGGTTACTCAGCCGAAGAAGGAGGGGGGGCTGGCCGTGAGAAGGATGGAGGTGGTTAATGAGGCCCTCCTGCTCCAATGGGTGGCTCGTCTTTGGGGCCAGGAGGAGAACTTTATGCTGAACTTTTTGAGGGAGGCGGTGGGAGTTGACCGGCTTTTTGATTTGAGTGGCCGCCTGATGGGTTCTTCCTCCTCTTTCTCCCGTGCTATCGTCGATACCCTTTCTCGCAACCGATCCCTTTTTGGCATTAAGGTGGGGAATGGGTCTTTGATCCGTTTTTGGGGTGACGATTGGACCGGTAGGGGTCCTCTTCGGGAGTTATTTCCCCGCCTATTCGCTCTGGTGGCTGATAAGGATGCTAAGGTGGCCTCCTGCTGGGATGGTGCTTCTTGGGGCCCCAGGTTTGTGGCTAACCTCTCTGACCGGCGGCAGGAGGATTTCTTCGCTTTACTGGCAATTCTAGCTGACACGCCCACGCCCTCTGTCGGTCGCGACCATTTACTTTGGAAGGACGACTCCTTTTCCACTCGTGCAGCTTACCTTGCTATTCTTCCTCCTCCCGGTGCGGCTGATGTTTCTCTCTATCGGGACTGTCAATTCTTTTGGGGCCTCAGGGTCCCCGAACGAATAGGCATATTTCTGTGGCTCTTTCGACGTGGGCGTCTGCTGACTCGTAGCCGGTGTGCCTCGCTTTTTCCCAACATCACATCTATCTGTGGCCTTTGTGATTTGGAGTCGGAGACTATCGACCATCTATTTTTTCGATGTGGCAGAACCCATGGCATCTGGGCTGATCTGGACTGGCTTGACGTGTCGTCTTCTTCATCTTTCTGTGACAGCTTGGTTAGCTCTCGGGCCAGGGCGAGGATGGACCTGCTTACACCTATTGCGCGGCTTTGGAGCATCTGGCTTGGAAGAAATGAAGCCCTCTTTGCTAGTCAGAGATTCTACTCCGAAAATGTCCTCATCTCGGCTTCGCGACTCCTTCGTGACTGGACTGATGTATAGGGGGTTTTTGCTGTAGTGGGGGTATCTGATTTCGATACCTTCTGGTTCTGTTCTTTTTTGTTTCCTGTCCGCATTTCGTCTGTAAGTTACATCTTAACTTCTTAATAAATTGGGGCGAGCGCCATAGAGTGCATCCCCTGCTTTTGAGCGTCAAAAAAAAAACTCAGATTGAATGGTATTGTCGGATATACAAATTTTAACCAAGGTTCGAATTATCGATATCATATCGTGTTGAGAGTTACTTTATCATTTCCTATTCTAAATATTTCTTTTCTTTTCATCTCTAGTTTGTAATTTGCCCAACATGGTTTCTTTTCTCTATATAAAAGAATCATAGGACCTTTTGAGCGGCAAATCATTATTTTCTTCCATATAGTATCAACACGATAGTCTCAGATTGGAGCACTGTGCCCTAGTCCCTCCCTCCTGACCGCCTCCCTCAACCCACATCGTCGCCACACACGACCTCATGCATCGACCTTATGCCTTTGAGCAGTGCCACCAACCACCTATGCCGCCCCTAAGGCCACCAAGGGTGCCACTAGGCACTAGCTCCCTACATCGCCCCAAGGTCTCCAATGGTATTGCTGGTACCGCCACCGTCCACCCAAGGGCCACCAACAGTACCTCAATCACTCGTTAGGGCCTTCAGGCGCTGCCGCCAGCAAACTCGAGGGCCCCTGTCCTTGCCGCTAGGCCCCTGTGGTGGTCATCTTGGCCGCCTAGGAGGCTACTTACCCCCTCCGTTCTCTCATCGACGTTTTTTTTCAGCATCTAAGAACTTTTTACGATCTGATTTTGGAAGGAAAAGGGTGATTTCAAATCGATAAATCATCTTTCTGGCCCTTGGGAGGATCCAGATATGAGGGGAATGGTTGTGATATGAGTCTGCATCCATTTTTATTTATTATTTTCTTGTATGCATCCCTTTTTCTCGTGGCTTTTTTTTCAATTGTATGCATCTTTTTTTGTTATTTATTTATTTAATAGCCGACCCAAACATTATTTATTTTTTGTATGCATATCATAAGCTGATCTCTTGGCCGAAATAGTGGGCCCAACTATAGCAGCTCTCCCCCCTTTATGTAGATGCTATAGCCTAAACTTTGTTTACTCTCTCTCTCCTCAATTTCTTTTTTTACAAGGAGCTGGAGAAGGGCGCGGGGAGGTGCGCCGCCTCGATGGGTGCTCCTTGCTGCTGCATCCTGGAGTGCCGTCGCTGCGGTGCGAAGGCCTGGAAGGGATGCGTTGTGCTGGAGCCTTTGCCGTGGGATGAGGAACTGGTGGTTGCCGCTTCCAATAGGGCTCGGAGCTGTGTATAGTTCGAGGACAATCAGAGGTGCGACGATCAGAGCCATAGGGCTTTGTCGCCAAGAGGCGAGGGCTCTGCCTCCACCCTGAGAATGTGACTGGACTCGAGGAGGAACTTGAAGATGGACGAACTGCGATGATGAGTATGGGCGAACTACGAGATGGAGGAACTCGTGCGCGTCGAGATGCTTGGAACGAGAGATGATGCCACATGAGATGATGTATGGAATTTGAATTGGAGATGGTTGGGGCTCGCATGAGGTGGCTCTGCCAAGAGCTGGAGATGACCGGGGCTCGCGTGAGGTGGCTCCGCTAGTAGCTTCAAGCTCCGCCTAAGAGGAGCGTGGCGAGATATGTGACTAGCCTGCGCGTGGCGCGGCTCGATGGACCGTTGCTTGGAACTCAGATCTTGGTTTCGGAGACGAAATTCCCTTTTTTATATGAACTTTCCAGATCTCGAAAAAACCCCAGAAGAAATTTTCATGGAATTAGGGTTTTATGAAACCCAAGATATTTTGAACGAACCATAAATCTCGAACAATCGATGAATAATCTTCCTGAACAATGAAGAATGCTTCTTTAATTGATATTCGAATATAAATAACGAACGTAAAATCTTCAAGAATCGAACCCGCTCTGATACCCTGTCAGAAAATTAACACAACTCTGATACCATGTTAGAAAATATAACGCGGAAGAGGAATCAGAGATAAAGAATAAAACGTTGAAGAACACATGATTTAACGTGGAACCCTGCTCCCTAAGTGCGGGATGAAACCACAGGAGAATGCCTCAAAGGGCTGGTTTGTTTATTGACTTTTTCATCTGATACAAGAGGTTCGTGGCTTCTTGTATTGCTTCCTTAGACCCTCCAAGTCCCACCACTAGTAGATGCGAGACTAAATACTGGGATGTAGTAAATGGACTATGGAGGGATCCATTTACCCATCAATACATATGACATATATACTCAAATCCAGATGGGACTCATTCCCTTATTATAAGATAGGGGGAGGACTGTTTGACGCTATCTATGCGTCTACAGAATGTGTTTCATGTAAAAGATATTTCGATGAATTTATTATCTAGTTGTCAAATGACTAAGGATTTACGTTGATGTGGCTTTTTTGTCCTTTTCTCTAGTGACCGTAAGCAAAGGGATCTCTATAGACTGATCCTGTCTCCTTATGCTGATGCTTCTTCCATTCCTACTGGAGCAGTCTCTTTGTATCTTCGTTTTGACCATCTCCTCTTCAGAAGCTGTCATGTTGTCTCATAGATATTTTTTCTGTCTACATTTCAGTGCGAGGCTTGCTAGCTTGGGTGTTGGGAAGCATCACCGATCTACTTTTTCCTGATCGTCAGAGTCGTAGTAGCATTAGCTTATTTGAGATAGCTCATTTTTATATTTGGGGTCTAGTCGTGTTCCTGACCATTAAGGACAAATGTTTTATTTCGCATCAGCTGGTGATTTTTGTGGACTGTCATGGGTTTTTCTTTTGAAAAACAAGTCTAAGTCTAGATCTATTATTTGAACTGTCGTTAATGAAATAGAGATATTTTTCCGTTACTATCAAGTGTGTTTGCTCTAACAGTGCCTTGGAATTCTACACTTTACGGCTTTCTTAGTTCTTATTTTTAAAATTAAGCTTTCTCAATTCTTCAGATACGTTGGCATCATACACTAGACTTCTTGTGCGTATCATTTACTTGATGTCACAATGACTACTTCCTTGATTCAGAGCCGTGCTTCCCAATCTTCATGTGGTGATGTGGTTCTCACTGCTTTGTACTTGGTGAATCGTATGCCATCCTCCATGTTAGGAAAAAAGATTCGTTTTACGGTTGCATTTTCTGAGGGACATCCCTTGTCATCACAACATGTGTAGACGGAGACTATGCAGAGGATAGGAAATCTACCTCAAACTTTGCAGTATTGCTAGGAAGCTTTTTGATGTCATGGAAGTGCAAGAAGCAGATTATGATTGCCATATCTAGTGCTGAATCAGAGTATAGAGCAATGATGAATGGTAGCATTGAGATAATGTGGGTCAGATCTGTCCTGACTGATATGAGGTTTGAAGAAACGAAAGTAGAATGAGGCATTTTCCTCAGAATCGAGGCTAGACGTAGCCTCGAGGCGTTTGTGGCATAAAACTCAGTTTATATAGAAAAATATGCATTAAACTATACTTATATATATGCCAATGCAAGTTTATGTTCTATGCCCAACATATAATACTTAACACTATATGATATGATGGAATAATAGAGATACTGTTAAAGGACAAAGGGTAGTTATGGTATTTAGCATAAATGGTGTCCCCCCTTTTGTAAACCCTAACCCTAAATTCTCTCTATATAATGAGGGTTAAGGGGCCTAATGTAATCATGGAAAGCCTAATGACAATTCTCCACATGGTATCAGAGCCCTAGGTTTTCCTAGGGATCTGCGCCAACCCCTGCCCTCTCCCATCTCGCGCCGCCTCTCCTCTTTCCCTCCCCCATCGCGACGCCGCCCCCCCGCCCCTACCCATCGCGCCACCAGCCCTCTCCCTCTCCCCTTCCCATCGCCCCCTTCCCCCATCGCGCCGCCGCGCCCCCCCCCCTTCCCCCATCGCGTCGACGCCAGCCCTCCCATCGCCATCGCCCGCCAACCCTCCCATCGCCATCGCACCCTGCTGTTGACGCCGCCCTCCCTCCCTCATCGCGCCGCCAGCCCCAGACCAGATCGCTTCGTGCGGGCCCCCTCCCTTGGCTACGACCAGATCGCTGCGCCAGCCCCCGACCAGATCGCTGCGCCTCGCGCCTCCTGCCCCCTGCTCAAGCCGGTGCGAGCCTAGGACGCCCTCCAGATCGCCCTCAAGACCGCCCTCCAGCTCACCCTCCAGATTCGAGCCGTGCTGCCTTCCAGATCGCCCTACAGATCGCCCCGAACGACCAGAATGCCTCGTGCCTACCCGGCCCCTCAGTGACTCACGACCAGACGCCATCAACAGGCCCGCCTGCCCTCGTTCACGCCACTCCACGCCAGAACGGGTGTTCTCACGCCAAGGCTTCCTAGCATACATTTCCAGAAGCTTCTTCCCGCGCCTCTTTCGTCCGCGTATTTTTTTTCTTGTCATATGTAATACGTACTTTGCATATGTATTGACATGAAATAAAAAGAAATATATAATGGGAGAGAGAGCGAGAGAGGGCCGCATAACCACCATATTAAAACATTGGTGGCTAGTGCTAGGGAAGACGCTCCCATGGCATCTGAGGTACCTCCATCAGAAATGGACGGAGGTGGACATTCAAAAATGCCATCCTTTGGATCCATACCAAAATTCGATGCCACGAACTACTCCATGTGGTCTCGTCTTTTCTTGATGATTGTTCGAGGATATGATAAAGAACATATCCTCCTCGAAGAAGAACCAACCAACAAGGATGGAAAATACGCAACTTGGGTGAAAGACAACGCCATGGTAAGTTCATGGATTATGGTTAGTGTCATCGACAGGATTGCTCAGGAGTTAGTCTACTATGAAAGTGCACACGATATGTGGACATCACTGCTGGCCACCTATGGGCAAGATAAAAATTCTACCAAAATGTATCAATCTTTTCACGATCTGATGCATATGCGTCAGAATAGCCGCCCTTTATCGGAGTATTTTTCCGCACTCAAGTCTCTAGTTGCCAGTTACAATGTATGTGCCCCTCTCTGCACATGCCCCACACAACGGCTACATCGACAGAATATGGCGACAATGATCTTCCTTGGTGGATTAGATCCAGTCTTTGCAACTCCTCGGGATCAGATGATCACTTCTTCTACTCTTCCAACAATGGAGGAAGCATACAACACATTGTGTCGTCTCCCGACTGCTTCAGCCCCTAGCACCGATACTATGAGTCAAACGACGGCTCTAGCGGCATCCGGACGGAGTTTCAGAGGCAGCTACAGGGGAAGAGGACGCGCTCGTCACTTGCAAGGACGAGGGCGCTCACACATACAATGCAACTTCTGTCACAAATTAGGACACACCGAAGATGTGTGCTACAACAAACATGGACGTCCAGGACCATCAGCTCGGGTTGCGACTACTAACGTCGAAGGAGGTTCGATCGAAATCCCGCGAAAGGATTTCGAAGATCTTATGCAGCGGTTATCCCAGATGAATCATAATGAGGCGACCACTTCCGGAGATGTTGCAGCAATCGCCCAGACATGTACTGTTTTTGCTTCTGCCAGCCATCATAATCACTCACAATGGCTTATCGATACGGGTGCCTCCACCCACTTGTGTGGAAACCCTCGAATCTTCCGAAATCTCAGATTAACACCGAAGGGAAAGACTGTTCAGGTTGCTGATGGACGATCGTCACCAGTTACAGGAGTTGGGGATGTACCCCTTACTCCTGCAATTCAGCTGCATAATGTTCTCTTAGTCCCAGACTTCCCACTTAGTTTACTTTCGATCAGCCAGATATGTAAAGAACTACGCTGCCGCGCAATCTTTGACACCTCTACTTGTGTTTTTCAGGACATACTGACTGGGAGGACGATTGGTACGGGCCGTGAAGAAGGACGCGTCTACCACCTTGAAAACTCATCTGCCATGGTCGCCTATTCCACCCATTCTATGAACCAGTCTACTCTTTGGCATCAGCGCTTAGGTCATCCGTCCGTACAGAAACTATGTCGGCTTCTACCACAATTGTCATCCATGAATACTATCACCTGCGAGGCTTGTCAAATTGGCAAACATCACCGAGCTACATTTCCCTCTTCTGGTAACCAACATTCCACCGAAATTTTTTATCTTGTTCACATGGATATTTGGGGACCCAGTCGATATCCTGATCGACTGGGCCATCGTTACTATCTTGTCCTCATCCATGATTTCTCCCGAGTAGCATGGGTGTTTCTATTGAATAATAAATCGGAGGCTACTAACATCATTATTCGATACATAGCAAATATAAAAACACAATTCGGACGAACTATTAAAACCTTTCGTTCCGATAATGGACAAGAATTTCATGACTTGCAAAGCCTACTTCTTAACCATGGAATTTCGCACCAGACCACTTGTCCCTACACCTCTCAACAAAACGGTGTTGCTGAACGTAAACACCGTCATATCGTAGACACCGCACGTACATTACTTCTTGCTTATCATGTTCCATCACTCTATTGGGGAGATGCCGTCTTAACAGCGACATTTCTTATCAATAGACTGCCGTCTACAACTCTAAAAGAACAGATACCGGTGGAGATCCTTTTTCCGTGAAAACCCATCTTTCCTATCCAACCGCGGGTTTTTGGGTGCACTGCATTTGTCCATCTTCATGCACCAGGTAGGGACAAGCTTGCCGCACGTGCTGTCAAATGTATTTTTTTAGGGTATGCTGCAAGTCAGAAAGGATACCGATGTTTCGACACCCGCTCACGGAAACACTTTGTAAGTGCTGATGTCACCTTTTTTTAGTCAATACCTTATTTCTCACCTTCCACAAATTGCTGTCCCTCAAATTCCTCCGTCGAAAGCCTCACCTTTCCATTACCTGTTCCAACTCCCACGTCTCCTTCTGAGCCAGTGCCACCTCCTCAGGTATGTCCCCCAACGCAAGATTTGGAGACTAATGTTGTTACAGGGAACCAAATAGAGCTCCCGATAACTCAACGTCGTCAAGCTCGACAATGTCCGTCAGTCTACCGGACTAAACACCCGATCAATGCTGCAGTATCTCTCTCCAAACTTACTCCAACCTATAAGAAGTTTGCACAGGCTGTCTCAGACACTGTTATTCCGAAGAATCACACTGATGCGCTAGAAGATTCCCGTTGGCGTCAAGCAATGCAAGAAGAAATGACAGCTTTGGAGTCCAGAAATACCTGGGAATTAGTGGATTCACCGGCAAATATTCATATCGTTGGCTCCAAGTGGGTCTTCACTATCAAGTACAGCCCGGACGGTTCAATTGCACGCTACAAGTCTCGCTTGGTAGCCAAAGGGTTTACCCAAAGCTATGGCATTGATTTCTTTGACACCTTCTCACCGGTGGCTTGTCTGTCAACGGTACGTATCCTTATTGCTGTCGCGGTTCAACTTGATTGGCCGTTACATCAACTTGATGTCAAAAATGCCTTCCTATATGGTGATCTCAACGAAGTGGTTTATATGAAACAACTACCTGGATTCGAGCGACAAGGGGAGTGTCAGAAGGTATGTCTTCTCCGCAAAGCAATTTACGGATTGAAACAAAGTCCTCAAGCCTGGTTTCACAAATTATCAGAAGCATTACATGTGATTGGGTTCAAAAGATCGTCTTCTGATCATTCCTTGTTCACGAAAAGAAGTTCGAAGGGCACAGTAGCAATGCTGGTATATGTTGATGATATCATTCTTACAGGCGATGACTATGAAGAAATTGCCAGAGTAAAAATGCATCTTGCAGAACAGTTCGTGATTAAAGATTTGGGAAAATTACGATATTTCTTGGGGATTGAGATAGCTAGATCAAGGCATGGGCTGGTAATGTCTCAACAAAAATATGCCACTGATCTATTGACAGAAACAGGAATGCTTGGTTGTAAGCCAGCACACATTCCTATGGATCCTAAAGGGCGGATCTTCGATGAAGCAGCACCAGAAGATGTTAGCAGATATAGACGCCTAGTGGGTAAATTGCTCTATCTCACTATTACTCGTCCCGACATCGCTATGGCGGTTGGAAGACTTAGCCAGTTTATGGACTCTCCAAATATGAATCACTTTGAGGCCTGCATGATGGTCCATCGATACATCAAGCAGTCTCCTGGAAAAGGGCTACTATTCCGCAAAGACGGCAACCTCAATCTTGTGGCTTACTCTGATGCAGACTATGGAGGATGCTTGCAAGACAGAAAATCTACAAAAGGGTTTTGCACATATTTGGGAGGAAACCTTGTCACATGGAAAAGCAAGAAGCAAGCAGTATTGTCACGATCCAGTGCTGAGAGCGAATATAGAGCCATGGCACAAGCAACAGCTGAACTGGTATGGGTCAAGTCTGTGCTAACTGACCTTCATGTCAAGACTAAGGATATTATGGAACTAAGGTGTGATAACCAAGCAGCAGTGTACATTGCAAATAATCCTATGTTTCACGAGCGCACGAAACATGTAGAGATCGATTGTCATTACACAAGAGATCTCATACAAAAGGGACACTTACGCACACAGGGTGTTACATCGGCAGAGCAGACTGCAGATATATTTACAAAGCCATTAGCAAGGATCCAGTTCGAGAAATGTTGTAACAAGCTGAGCATGTATGACTTATATGCTCCAGCTTTAAGGGGAGTGTTAAAGGACAAAGGGTAGTTATGGTATTTAGCATAAATGGTGTCCCCCCTTTTGTAAACCCTAACCCTAAATTCTCTCTATATAATGAGGGTTAAGGGGCCTAATGTAATCATGGAAAGCCTAATGACAATTCTCCACATATACAAACCCCAAAATAGAAGATACAAACATCATATCCTTTTCTACACATTTTCACCCAATCAAAGAGAAATTCATTGTCTATAAATATTGTGAAAGAATTAAACAATACATATCTATCTTTTATTGTTGTGATAAAAAATATGGTTAAATATATGTTGAGAAGTTTATGGTATGTGTCTAATATATAATATATGACCGCACGAGAAACCGTGGATCCTATCCATTTCGAGCAAATCTTTATTAAATGTTGTAATTAAATGTACGCTTAAATATATGTCAAAGGAATTTATGTTATGTGTCTAACATATAATATATGGTAGTATGAAAAATCGTGAACCCTATCCTTTTCGTTTTGCTTAATATATTGCAAAGCTCGTTAAGTTTTCGAGTGTTGTTGGATTTGATATTTATGAATTCATTCATTAAGAGAGAAATAGTAAGAGTTTGCCGAAATAGTTGAACACCATTAATATGAAGTTATGGGCACGTAAGAAACATCAGATTTATGCATTTATCTTCTATAATCATTATTCTAAACAAGTAGATATTTATAAGCTTCTCAAACTACCAAGTAAACCATTAAAATCTTAGAACGTGTTTCGAAAAGGCAAAAACACCGTGCAAAATGTTTCGTCTGCATCGAGGTGGAACAGCTCAAGGATTCACCTTGGTCACCTGAGACGTACGCCTCAGTGGACTGGATTGAGGCATACGCCTCGGGGCTAAATATGACATCTTTACCTTGAGGCATATGCGTGGACCGCCTTGAGGCTTGTTTTATACCATGGCCTGGCTTATCTATTGACACTCCTCTTCCCATGCATCTACAATAGGACAACCATGCTGCTCTTTTTATTGCCAACAACCTTGCCTTCCATGAGAGGATCGTACACATTGATGTAGATTGACATTATACATGTGATATGATTCAGAAGGGCTTTATCTCTACTTCCCATGTCAGCTTAGTGGAATAGACAACAAATGTTTTCATGAAGGCTCTAATTAGAGGGCCATTTTACAAGGTGAGCGTGATTGACATCTATGCTCCATCTTGAGGGAGAGTATTGAGAGTTATTTTATATTTTCCTATTTTATATATTTATATTTTGTTTTTGTCTCTTTATGTAATTTTTGCCCGACAATGTTTCTCTTCTCTATATACGAGAACCTTGGGGCCTTGTGAATAGCAAGTTATTATTTTATTTCCACATTGGTTGGGTTGAAAATTGATATATTGGCGATATCAATAAATCTCGGAAATGACACGGAATTTTTCCACAAATTAAGGTCATCTTAGTTCTTAGAACAACAAATAACACGTAAATACACGTATATATGCTAGAATGTTGTGTATTTAGCACACTAATATTCATTATATCACACATCGCTGTTGTCAATGCTGACTTTCGATTGTTGATTGTTGACTTCTGAGGGATATTGAAAGGAAATGATGAAATTCAAAATATAACCACTTAGAGAAATAAAAGACATGCATCTAACATATTAGCTTTATATCATATTACATATTATTCATAAACAAAATGTAAGTGAATGAGAATAACAACATAGTTTTATAGAACATTATTCATAGTTTTGAATGAAAGAAGATGGATTAAAATTAGTAACAAAACTTTCTAACCGAACTAAAGAAAATTTGTGGAAATATTAAAAATGGGTTTAAAGCGAATTTTCTTTTGAATTTACATGATCTTAGTTCTTAAAACAATAAGTAATGAATGCATTCTTATAGACATGAATGAGATGTATTTTGCACATTAACAATACGTTATTGGTACATTGCATACTACGTATAAGCAAAAGTCTTAGCGATATCTGAAATGAAATAAACAAATATCATGCAATAGCATGCAAAAAGTACATAAATTCATGATAACCAGTCATTTTAAAGAAGATGATCTAATATAGATTAAAATCCAACATTTCTCACAAACTAAGGTAATTAATACCTATGGTTTTTCTTGAATCCGAGTTGATAGTGTGGAAAAACGATGAGAGGATACGCTGAGATGTTTATTCAAGAGGTCTAGGGGTCCTTATATAGGATTAAAATAGCAGTCAATCTCAATGTGTTTGGTTCTCTTATGGAATACATAATTTGTTGCAATGTAAGTAGCGGATTTATTATCACAATATAAAGGAACATGAGTGGTGACATCAACATTGAGTTCCCGCAGAAGAGTCAGTAGCCAAGTAATTTCACATGTAGCCTGGGCCATAGCCTTATATTCAGCCTCTGCACTAAATCTGGAGACTACCATCTGCTTCTTGCTCCTCCAACTACCATCATAGCGTAGTGGGGAGTGCTGTGGACCGCCTCACGCCTTTTTAAACCTTGGTCGTGTCCAATGACGGAGTGTGCTGTGGAAGATCTTGACCACCTTTTTCATTCCTGTGCACATGCATTGGGAGTTTTGGTCGGCTTTGGATATTCGATCGGTGGACTGTTCTTCCCACGAGAACTTTTGTAACACACTTGTTAAAAACCCATTCAGTTCGATGTTGGAGTTACTGCGTCCGGTGGCCACGATCTGGGTGATTTGGATCATGTGTAATGGGTTCATTTTTACATCTCATAGGTTCTATGTTGATAATGTAATCCATCTAGCTAGATCTCTCCTCGAGACGTGGTCGTTCTAAGTTTTCTTGATAGCTTTTGCATTTTAATATATCTTTGGGCGGACACCTCCATAGTGTTTCCCCTTCTTTTGACTAAAAAAAGTCCTTGCGTTCTCCCCGGCTAGATATGCACACTAATGCGGAGTACGATCACTATTTTTGGTCGGCCTTTTCCCCATAATGACAACATTGGGCCATATGCAACGGTCACAAAATCACACTTAGACTCCAGTTTATATTTATAATGAACGTAGCATTCTTAGTCATGTATTATTCACAGTAGTCTAAAATCGATTTATGACAAGAATTATTATTGCTTTTTCAAGTGTCATATATCTCTTTCCATGAACAACACATGCATGATTGACGGGGTCATGATCTCCGATCTTGTATTATTCACACCACTTTCTAAAGTCCACTTATGACAAGAAGAATTATTGCCTCGTCATTTGACATATCTCTATTGCCATGACTTCATAGAGGGAAGCTTAAAGTTCTTATACTTGGTATGATGCTTTCATCCGTCCATGTTCACTACTAGTGTCTGTGTTCGTTGTTGCGATTACTTCATGCTTTTGGCCTCGGGAACATCCAGATTAGTTTTTCCTCATCTTCTTATGACATGGTTTCTTAGCAGGATGAATATCCCATGATTTCTTAGCAGGATGGATATCTCAACAACGACCTCTCCAGAGAATATCCTGGCTTACCATAATGGCCACACTTCTTATCACGTCCCTACTTGTTAATCTTGCGTCATGGACTGCAAGACATAAAGGTACTGTGCTTCGTGGTATCAGTCCAGGAGCCAGATGATTTGATGTTCATAGCCTGTTGCATATTTTCTAATCTGCGTGGATTTGGTAATAGACAACCTTTAGCTTGGTAATAGACATCCTTTAGCATGGGAAACTTGGAGGAGTTGAAAACTTGGCTCTGAACATTCACACACTAGGCAGAGACCTTTAAGAAAGATTTTTTGGAAGCCAAAAAAGGGGGGAAACACGCATAGGTGTCCGCCCTAATAAAATATAATAAGGAAAAATATCAATACATGAGCCAAGATTCAAGACCTTTACGGAAGATAATGCGTGATTCTTCCAAATCTAACCCAGCAATACTTTTGCTTTTGTTTCTTCTGGGAATCTAACACCTCATTTGCATAGTAATTTAAGTCCTCACACTTGGATTGTGAGGGCTTTATAATATCTAGTCGGGATCATTTCTCATTGGAGGAAACTGTGCACCTCACAACTGAGTAGGTTAATTCAAACATTTTTCTTCTTTCTGCCTGCTGTGTTTGCAAGAATTGTATGCTGGATGTCTTCTTTCGAAAGATCGCCAGATAAAAACCTGTGGAAACATAGTTGCTAATCCAGATCTTAAACTGGTTATTCTCAATCCATGAGTGCACATCTTTCGAGGAGCTTGGAAGCCTTAGCAGCCTATCACCCTTCTCCCTCTCTCCTTTGGTGTTTCCACTCCCCTCTCGCTCACTCATCCATTATCGTGTCACCTTCCCACAAATATTACACCCATGCTTCATATTAACAATGAAGGAATGATTATGCAGGGTATAATCTAGGATCAAGACGAAAATCCTTGAAGAAACTTGTTCAAAAATCGAGATGAGTGGGAGGGAGATGGAGCGCATGGGCAAGGGAAGAGGGAGCAGTGAGTTAACATGCGTTCATCAGAGGGCCATCTTCTTATATAAGAGCAACAGAGAAGTACACTCGGGCGAGAGTGAAGCCGTTGATGAATCCGTCATGGAGGAGTTGGTCGGGGAGTGACCCTGGAGCGGTCCAAAGCAACAAAGAAGGTCGGGGAGTGACCCTGGAGCGGCCCGAAGCAACAAAGAAGGTCGGGGAGGCTGAAGTAGAAAGAGGGAACAACCACATGGTGCTTCCACTGCGGTGTGGGAGACCGCCTGTCTATGACTTGTGCGTCAAAGGGCCACAATGCTTTCGTTGTGGTTTCCCGAGTAATCTTCGGAGGGTTTGTATGGGAAAAGTTTCTTAGTCAACGAAGGAGACATCTTAGGCGGTGGAGACGATGCATGTTGACAAGCTGGTTCGATCGAAAGCGGACTTTACGTGTCTACTTCTTGCTCTTTCTAAGGGAGCGGAAGTTGAGCAACCACTGGAAGGACTCTTGATGGGGGAAGGCAATGAGGAGACCTTGCGATTGGTATACGATAGGCAAGGTTGGTCGGGACATGGGACAATATGCTTGAGCTCCCGGGAGGGCTTCTTTGTGTAAGGGGGCTATCCCCCGCATGAGCGAAAGTAAGCGCTGCAGGGAGCCATTAAAGGCTTCTTACTGCCAAAATCGAGGGGGCGAAGCTGGTGGCGGAGACCACGATATCTTGATGATGCTTTGAGGGGAGTCGACGTAATGTGGAAGATGAAGATTATCGATGTGCTACTGAGATGCAGGAAGGTGGAAATCCTCAAAGAGGCACTACCTTGTGTTGATGAAGTTACGAAGCTTTGTAGCTCTGATCTGCGGCCTGGAGAGGAACCAGAGGTGATCGTTTTGTTGCGGTGCTCCAAGCCCCCACTTCTGATGAGAGCTATGTTTTGGCTTAGGCGTAGACCTGTGCCAATCTGGTTGGTCCCTTTGGTCGAGAAGCCACACAGAGGCGTTGTGGTAGCTGAGGCGACGAAGGAATGGTCGTCGATCATCGGAGAATCCTAAAAGGCACGATCATCGGTGGGAGTTACATAAAAGGGGATAATTAGAGGGCAATTAGTCACAAGCCCTTAAAGAGCAACTTTCGATGCTCGCACTTTTTTCTCGGGTTTTGAATAGACAACTGCAGATTCTAGGTCGGCTGCATGACCCGATAAACTCGAGTGCTCCACTAGATACGAAGGATTGAACAAGTGGCGTGGATTCAGAGGTTCGAGACTTAACCCAAACACCCATCTTGGTCTAGAACATCCCTTCCCTTCCGACTACAAGCTCCGGTTCCGAAGCCTCAGATCTTGATGAATTTTTTGACCTGATGGAGGGTGTTCTATTCCTGGAATGAGGTAGCGACGACATGCTCTCTTCAAAGGACGCTGTTGCGGTGTTGGTTGAAGTAGATTCTACTGCGCAGGGGGCTACATAGAGGCCTGAACACAGTAACGCCACATGAAGCGATGGTAGGTCGGAGGCTGCGGAGTTAGGGAGGGCTCCGTGATGGCTTAAGGCATCTATGACAATCCTGCGCTATACGTAGGTGAGGGGAGGAGTTGAACATGTTAAAGCGAAGAAGAGGGGCATGGCTTGAGCATATTATCGAGTTTGCATCCGGGGGACCGCACAATTACATTATTTCTATTGTAAGTGGCGGCGGGCGGCTGATCGTGTTTGGGAAACACATAGACTGGAATGTATGCGCTTTTACACGGTGCTGACATAGTGTGTGATGACCAGATAGAAGGAGGTTCTTTGTGCCAGGAGGAACATTGCTCCATGGAAGAGGGGAGGGAGATTGAAGCTGGGAAACCCATGGTGGGAGTTCCATCTGACCGAAATCTGGTGGTTGAGGGTGATTCAGAAAGGCTCTTTGAAGAAGAAGTAGCACATATTGTTGGAATTAAGATGGTGGGGCAATCTCCTTGGTTACTCACTGAAAATCTTATCATGGATTGTGCGGGTGTTGGGTCTACCTGAGAAACAATCGGCAATCATCTCCATGCTGACTGAGTGGAGAATTGATGTCATGTCTTCAGGAAACAAAGATTGAATCTTGGTAGCTGTGAGATGAAGAACCACTTCAGGACCTCTTGTTATTGACTTCAGAGCGGTGTTACCAAGCAACAACTCATGGGGAGTTGTGGTAGCATGGAATGGGATCCTGTGCGAGTTGATTGATGAGGTGAAGTTGATACACTCTATCTTAATGCTCTTGGTTTGTAAGGCGGATCTGACTTGCCTGGTTGTCACATCGGTGTATGGCATTTCGATAGCGTCGCCTAATGAAGCGTTTTGAGAAGAGATGCATAGCACTAGGAAGTGGTTCGCGGAGATTGTATGGGTAGTGGGTGGAGACTTTGTTGTTACTCTCTATGCGAAGGATATGCCAGGTGGGAGAGTTGCTCAGGATCCAAGCTTTGGGCTTTTCGCTAGTACGGTGCAGGACCTGAATTTAGAGGTTTTTGATGCAACCGAACTGCAAGTACACTTAGAGGAACTCATCTTCCAGATCACGGATTGATCGATTTCTCCGGTCGGTCGAGGCATTGGAATGTTTAGTCTGGCGACTATTACTTCGCTTCCAAGATCGAGATCAGACCAAACGCCTCGGTGTTTGTACACATGCAACAACATAGACATTCATCATAGTTCTTATTTAAGAGATGGTGAATGTTAAAGGAAGATTTCCTTGATCTGGTTTGTCTCTTTTTGGTCAGCTTGGATGTGGAGGGCTTGGTTACTGCGAGATTGGCATTGAAATTGGTGGCATTGCATCATAGTTTCTAAAAGGTTATTTGGGTTGAGTCGGGCTTGAGAAGGAATCAGGCCCAAGAGGAACTGGTGAGACTAGATTTACTGGAGGATGGTATGGAGTTGCACGAGGAGTTACTAAGCCGTAGGCTGGTGCAAAAATGACGGAGGACGAAGATATAAAGAAGGAATTAGAGTGGAGACAAAGATCAAGGCAAAAGTGGCTGATGGAGGGCAATGCGAACACTAGGTTTTTTCATGCTGTGGCAAATGACAGAAGGATGAACTCGATCCATTTGATCGAGGTTGGGGGTGTGGAAATATGTAGGGAGGTTAAGGTTGCAAGGGTAGTCACATGTTACTTAATGAACATGAGCAGACATACAATGCCTGTCGGTTCGAGGTGGCTGGGCTTGGGGGTTAATCACATCTCCAATGAAGTGCGAGAGGTTAGGGTGCAGGAGGTTCGTAATGCCTTGTTTGCACTCATCTCAGATATGTATCCTGGTCTGGATGTTTTCCGGTCTTCTTCTACAGGGCGTTTTGGGATCTCA